>CM062230.1:33437951-33672951 GCA_031216235.1 Syzygium jambos
TCGTGTATTTGCTTATTGTCCTACTAGATTAGGAAAAACATAAATGATGGTATGTCAGAATTTTTGCTCACCTTTATAAAATTTGGACTTCTTTTTATTTATTAAAAGACGTTGTTAATAACAGAGTGGATCCGGTGCATCATCAAGGGAGGATTGATGTGTCAATTATCGAACCCTAAATGATCTTTTTCAAATTGCACAAAGCAAAAAACTGTTTCATGTTAAGTTGCTGTGCAAATGGTTGAAATATGTAATGAGCAAGTTCGTGATTTACTTTCAAATTATGGACTTCATACAAGATATCCTTTCCATATGGTTTCTTTTTAGTTTTTCTATAATTTTTTTGTTTGGTATTCCCTAAATTTCATTAGCTATTGATAATTTCATATTTTTAGTCCATGTCATATCTTGGACAATGTGTTTCTTTGCAGTTTGCACTCTTTATTTTTTTTTTCTTTTCTGAAATAAAGAGTCACTAGTTTTTCTTTGACTCGTGCATGCTTGGGGTTTGTAATATTACCCAACCAAGTGGGTTAGCTGTGCCCGATGAAGCAAGCATCCCATCCAATCAACATCAAATGTGCTGGCATTGATGAGGATCGGCTTAAGCAAGCGGGTTGAAAGTGCCATAGCTTTGAATGAAAGAAGCAGCAGATCTCATAGAATGTTCCCTTTTCGTTTTTAACACCTCTGTATTTGCTTTATTAAAACTTGAATGTTATAATACTAATAATGTGATCCCATATTAGGTTTATTATTATCAACATTAATTGATTTCATCAACGTTTTATTGAGCGCATTAGGGGGAGTGATAACTATGGTGATTGCCCAATATCAAGATAACTATCTTGATGGAAGAATTATCTGTAAAGGTATGAATGGGATATAAATATGTCATTTAAGCCAAATCCTCTTAATCTGATCTCTCATTAATCTGATAAGAGACATATATCTCCATTCATACCATTTCATTAGTTTGATCTCTCATTACACCACCCTGGCCCAAGCGAGGGCTTGCCTGTTTAGGCCTTGCTCATGGCGGGCGACAGCGACCCTCACTCAAGCGAGGCCAACCCGCCTAGCCATGGTTAGTAGCCGACAAAAGGAAAGAGAAAGGAAGAAAGAAAAGAAAGAAAAAATAAAAAAATTAGAAAAAATAATTAAAAATTAAAAAATAGGTAAATTATTATTAAAAATTATCCAAGTCAAAGCCGGTGGTGCCATGTAGGTCGGCCAGCGTCTACATTAGTAATATCCTACCAAATTTAGCTTGAAGGATTGAATTGGCACTAGGTTAAAAAGGTTTATGACTAAATTAGCACAAATGAAACTGGTTTATGATTGTTCTAACACTTATCCCTATATATAACTGGTAGTGGAATTGGAAATAACATATGGAGCGGTCTTAGCGGTGGTGGATGTGGAAAAAACGGGTGTACCTTGTAAAGCTTGTGATTATGTGGGTTGGGCATACTCAATGGTTGCTGTCAGTTTAGTACTACAGCTATTTCAAAATTTCAATAGGACTTTGCATAATAGCCTTTGAACTACTATGAGTATAATAGTATGTTATGAGCCATAAATTCTTGAAGGAGTGGACTGCATAATAATTTATAATTATTTGTTTTTTGTTTTTTATGGCTAATAATAGACTGTTATTTCACCCATCGGTGATTTAAGTGGGGGGTCGTGGCGGTGGGATGCTACGCTAGCCCCCCTCGAGGACTAGTCGGGCATCACCGCTGGTTTGAGCCCTAGCTCGCCGGCCGCGCGGACACCTCGATTATCAAAAAAAAAAAAAATAGACTGTTATTCTTACAGTAAATTAAGGACAGTCACCTAATCATTAACCTATATCATCACCTTAAATTAACCTCCAAAATTTAAATAATTAATTCATCTAATTATTTCATAGAGTTTGTCACGTAGTAAAAAAGCAGAGGGTAAATTGAAAATTGCCTCGTTTTAGTTGGAAAGTAGTATGGAATCCTTTATGATGGTGGACTTAAACTTCTCATTTTCCAAAAACTAATCATAGCAAGATTCGTAACCTGGTGGGTAGGTGTAAGCAGAAGCTAATGCTGAAAAGGTCGGTGTACAGGAGTTTGCCCAATCGCTCTCTCTTCAGAAGGATAATTATCTAATGGGTGAATTTTGTCCGCAGTGACAACAAGAGAAACAAAGATATTCACTCTCTAGTTCTCCGGAAATGCACCGCCAAATATCTACTGAGGACTAAAAATTCTAAATGCATACACTTGTGAATCCAAATAAGCTTTGGATAATAGTCTGGACAAAAAACACGTCAATTTGTAGGAGTGTATCAAGTACCTCCCTTTTCCTTCTGTCAAGGTGGGAGAACAGAGAATTCTCCAGCACTCACCTGTGCAGATGAATCAAAACTATTAGATGCTCGCCAGACAACCTCAACTGCTTTCCGTTTGGCTCTATCTTGGTAGTCATTTCGTGTAAAGAAAACAGAATCAAATCCAACCTGTAAGTAGAGCAACTATGTGTTAAGCAAGTCAGGAACTCAATCCTGTGGACCTGGATCATCAAAGATCCAATCCATCAATTGACCAGCGTTCTTCATTGAGAGGAAGAGCTGTATATACTAAAGTAGATATCGAGAAGGCAAGACCTCTGCTCCTAACAAGTAAGCCTGCACGGACGAATGGCCAAAAGGATCAGTTGCCAACCAATTCTTGGGGTTAGGCCAAATTCTTTCTTGATAAATCAGCGGCCAAGAGTTGTCTGATCAATCATGTCAATGTAATGAGTTGTTGCCTCATCATGCAATCACATTCCTGCGTTTTTGTGTCCGAGAGTTAATGATCGGCAATGGAAAACCTCAAGAATGTGTTAAAAAATGCATCACGATGATTCATTAGCCACTGAAATGAAGCTGAAAGGCACAGACTGGTGCAAGACAATTCAACGGAAAGTAGTAAGACCTTCCTCTCCCTCACATGAACAGTGAGTTAATTATTCTAAAAGAGTGGGAGTCAGTGACTTACACGAACTCCAGTTAACCTGAATTCACGAGCTGCTTGACTGCACTTTGGACTTGCTCGCTCTGGTCTCTGCGCCAGCGTCGGAAGAAAGCAAGCCTGCATCAACAGAGGGAATAGACCTTACCTGAATAACAACGTACGATACATTCATGTTCTTGGTTGGGGGCAAATAGGAAGCTAAGTCGCGCTAAAGAAATCGAAAGAAGGTAAAAAGAAGGGGAGAGGGTGCAAGTGCTCGCCTGGTCCACACAGATGAACTTGCGGCTCTTATCGGTGAGCAATGCAGAGACCACAGAATCCAGTACATTCTGAACACACGCACCCTGAAACCATCAAACACACATACATAACTTGCTTCCCTAGAACAGAGAGAGATGGAGACTTGGGTTGGGAGCACGAGGCGACCTGAATGGTATTGTTGGAACCAACATAGTACTGATCGGCAGTCTTCAACCAGCCGATGTCGTCGCAGGCGCGAGGGACCAAATGGACGTCAAGAGCAAAAGCGAAACCCAGACAAAGGCCCTCGTATTCATGGGAGGAGCAGTTGCTAGTGGCTAAGGAATGAGCAAGAGCCAGAGAAGAGATGCAGAGGAGAGACTGGCAATGCTAGTGGTTTGTTTCCACATCTATATACCAATACCCACCACCTTACTCCAACAAAAAGTTAACAATAGCACATGTTTTACAAAACAAATGAATGCGATAAAACGGTAATCGATTACAATTAGAAAACCAACCAAAAAACAGGAGAGGAGAAAAATGCCCGTTGCTTGTCATGACAGGTGTTTCCCTCGAGAAATATCAAATAAATGGGCATGTGTGAGGACGACTCATCGAAGAAAAGATGAAGGCAGTTTTCGATGAACTTTATGAAGAGATGAAGAACATGGATCGACCTACAGCGTATTCGACAATTAACTTGAGGTATAAATAAATGCAAAACATATTAAAAGGGAAATATTTTAAAGATGTGTGTGTCTATAAATATATATATATTTTTATATTTATATGCACACACATTCTTAGACCACGCAATTCAAGGGCTAACTTGTTCTACATATATAAATCCATTTTTCACGTTCTAATTGAGTTTTTGCTTGGCAACAAGAAGGCTTATCACCACCCCGCCCCTCCACTTCGCCCGGCCCGGAACGACCCGACCCGACCCGACCCATCACGAGTTGGACCCCAATGCCTTTTGGGCGGGGGTTTCCCCCATCGGAGGCGGCGTTTTCCTTTTGCGTTTCCCGCTGTTTTCCCATTTCGAAAGAGACGAAGAGAAGAGAAGAAGAGACGATTCTCATCTCATCTCATCTCATGGAGACGGAGAGGATCGCCGGCGAGGATCAGGATATGGACGGCGAGTTCGATTCGGTGCGGGAGGTGTTGCGAGATCGTTTCCGACTCTCCTCCATCTCCATCGCCCATGCTCAAGGTTCCCCTCCCTCTCTCCCTCCCCCCGTCTCTCATCACCCCCCCCCCCCCCTCCCCATTTCAATCTGCCGAATCTCTGACCGTCTCCGTCTTCTTCCTCTTTTTCTTTTTTTCGGATCTTCTCCGCTGGGTAACTGGTGGAGCAGCCCGGAGAAGTGGCTTGGAGATTTCTGAACCCGTCGTTGCCTGCCTCGCCGATTTGGCTTTCCAATTCTCAGGTCTCTCTCCACCCTCGTTTCTCTTCTCGGCGTTGAAATCACTTGCGCCCCTTGCTTCGATTCGCAACCTGGTCGTCCTCTGCTTTTTGTTGAATGATAGGCTGCTCGTATCAGCTAAACTAGCTGATTAGCACCCACACTTGCTTAGGTTACGAATTGAGGAATTCGCCTGTTTCGCGTCAGTCCAGTTGTCCCTATCACCTGGAATATATGGCAGCGCTAGCTTAGCTTTATGGGGAGTTTAATTTTACAAAATTGAGGAATTCGACGATATCCTTTTGCGAACTCTGGTTGTGTTGTATTGTTCGGCCTTGGAGCTGGCCTTTCTTTGACACTGTTATGGTCGTATCATGAAAACAGAACAGTTGGCCAAGGACCTTGAGCGTTTTGCTCGCCATGCTGGCCGTAAGTCTGTTAACACGGAAGATGTCATCCTCTCTGGTGAGCCCTCTTTCTTGTCGAATCGCCCTGTTCTACTGCTTTGTACTTTCTATTGAGAGATAAGGCTGTATTGGGTATTAAGATTCCAAGTAAAAAAATAAAAATTAGCCCCGTGCATGCTGCTACTTTTGTCATGGGACGGCTACACTGGCAGCGCGCCTTCAGGGTCTTTCCAACTGCTTGTTTTTGATCTACTGTTGTGTGGCAGCACATAGGAATGAACACCTGGCTATCTCGTTGAGGTCCTTTTGTGACGAACTCAAACTGAAAGAACCCCAGTCTCTGAAGAAGCGTAAAAAGTTACCAGGAAAAGAAGCCAAAGCTACTACCAGTGCGGTTCACATTTCCGACCCGTGAATCAGAGGTGTTCAAATTCGGATTGTTCTTTTTTAGCAATTGAAGCATGCGATGGAAAAGATACTTGAAGCAAACAATGTCTTCAGAAAGCACTTGAGTGCTCATATTTTGCCTTATTTCAGTTGCATCTTCAGAAGCTGGAACCAACTTCTTGAGTGACATGCCATGTTGCCCTATTTGGGATGTGGCAACTGATACATGAGATTGGCTCCATCTATCTTTGCTGATTAATTAGGAGTCTGTGCATGCTTCTTCTGCATATTTTGTTATTCATATTTCTCTCTACACAATTTTGGAGTAAACCCGTGAAATTCAAACTTTGTCAAAACTTGTAGCATCACACGCCACACGTAGACAGTTTCAGCAGCATCGATCGTTGCAGTGTACTTCTGCCATAGTTAAGATGGAGATTTGGTTACTTGAATCACGTAGCCAGTCGCTTCCATCGAATCTTTTGGAGGATACGAATCTGCGACAGGATTGTGGAAGAACAGTAGCGAATGTAGATGTAGGATTCTATTTCAGAAACTATCAAACACTGTTAGGGAAATGTAAGGCCTCTAAGTTGAGTAGAAGAAAATTCAAGGTTCACAAACTACGAGCCTACCACATAAAGAAGTACGGCAGGGTCGAAGGTATATGATGTTGAGAATCATGTGACTACTGGGAGAGTGAATTAGGCATATAAATTGCGGAAGAAACCCGGCCATATGTCACAGAAAGCGGAGATGAAATCTAATGCCTAGTGACCCACTCTCAAATCAAACTTTAATAAGAGGTTCTTTCCAATTACATAAGATATCATATTTTAAAAGTAAGAGTTTACTGTTGCCCGGTGCTCGCATAAAATGTAATTCCAGAGGAATGCGAAAGTTAGGAGTCAAAAGATGTTGAAGGAATAAGTTTGCCGTGCGTTCTGCTTGATGGAGATGCCAGGAAACTAATTTCTAAGTCTAGTTTACTAATTACGTGGGAGTTGCAAAGTAGTAATTGGGGTGCTATAAAGTGATCATATGCAGCAGCCGATAATGATGTTTTCATATTATATTCGAGCGAACTTGATTATCTAAACCAGCCTAAGTGTAAGGTGTCACAATCAGAAGCGAGCTTTTCTGGGCCGGCTTGACAACAAGTTGTCTAAAAGCAAGGGGAAAGGAAAGTTTGAAAGATGCGGAGATGAATGGGTTTGGAACTATCGGCGGCCGCAAAGTTAGACAGAAAGACATGGCGGACCGTCTCAACCCTATTCGATATTTCTTCCTAATTTGTTATCTTGTTCACACTACTAAAGTTGGCCCCACGAGTGATTAAAGAAAAATATGCCAAAAAAGCAGCGAGGCTAGATGTGATTCATGACTGTCCTTTGCTTTGCCTTTTTTCTTGTCTTTGTCTTTTATTGTGACGGGCGTGCTTCTAGAAAAGACCCGATCCATCAGTGCGATCAAGTGAGGGCAGGTGTACGTCATTAATCCCAATTTATTAGATTGCACGAAAATGACACTCTTTCGCTGAAATTGGATCATAGTTTCATTGTATGGCAGAATGTGGCACACGTGAATGATCCGGAACGTAAGTTAGTCGACGGTAGCTAGAGGGAGAGGACGTGGAAAGGGTGGTGCATTTGTGTTGTCGCCCCTTTGTCTTCATCTTTTCACATGTATTCACATGGCATCGAATTCTCGCTAAAAGAAAGGGGTCGCAAACACCACGAAATCATACTGAGCCTGTCAATTTTGAATGCCTGAATAATTTCCAAAAAGTAGGAGATAAAAAATAGCAACGGGGAACAGGAACTCGATCTTGGGTCCTGAATCACAAAGTCTCAAAGGAGTGACAGGCCCGACTTCTAAAGACAAAATGCACGCGGGATTCTCTTTTCCTCTCTTTTCTGTAATTGACGATCCATTTCCAAGCCCGACGGACGAGACATTAGATAGACTCGGGTAATACCCTAAGAGAGTTAACAAACCTTTTAGTTTCAAAGCAGTGGAACGTTCTTAAGATAGTTTATCCTTTTTACTTTTTAGAAATACCCAAAAAGCCGAAGAAATGAATCTGCTGGGAAAATAAATAACAAACCCAATTTAGAAGAAATGCGAAGTGCGGAGATGCAAGCTCGCTTGGGTTATTTTGCATACGCAGTTGTAAATATTCATCTTGGTTGGAACTGACTGATGGCCTGCAACAGTTGACTTGCGGCATGTGAATTGAAACTTGAATTACTGAGCTGAGCGGTGGCATTTATTGTGGTTGTTCGCGAGCGTAAGCTTTTATTTCGTTTTCCCTTTCTCTCTAACTATTTGCGGAAATCCAGAACATGAATATATCGTGGAAGATGTCCTTTGTCCCACGCAGTGCGCACATCACACGGACGACCGACCTCCGCACCAACCTACACCAAGTCTTTGTCGGCTGTAGACCTTTGGTGACACGACTTACTAGAATTACTTGCTTGAGATTGTCAGAAAGTTTATTAAAATTCATTAATTAATGACGTGGCAAGTTTTACATGATGTTTGGATTAGTAAATTTCATGCTAATTGGTGTGTTTTATATAATATATACATAGTCGAGTAGGTTACATTTGAAGTATGTAATTCACCGGTAAAAAGGGATATTTTCTTGTAAATGAAATATGATCGGAAGAAGATATTAGATAAACTCTATTGGGAACATTGGTTTGGGGGAGGATAGACATAGTTGACTTGCATACCTCCACAACCAACACGTGAATGGGCGGCGATTCAAAGAAGCCGAATTCTATGACCATTTTTCTAAAATTCATGTCCCTTAGTTAAGATAGTAAATGAAAGTGAATGATGCAGGAAAATGTTGGTAGGCACACACAAACACGGGACTTGGATCGGAGCTGCTATAAAAAGAAACGCATATTCCAGTTTAGCCGTGTCCATTCCATCTTCATCGATCTCCACGATTCCATTCACAACGACGACGACGACGACAAAGGTGTGTCCAACATTATTTTCACACACACACACACCCCTATATGTCGTCCTCGGCATCGTCGTCTAAAACGAGGTCTTCCTCCAACAAAGCCCATCATCACATTCCCTACAAGGTGTTTTTTCGGTGTCAGTTGACTCTCTTTGCGGCTTCCTCGCTTTCGTATTTGTTTTCCCATGGCCGGTGCCTACTCGAACTATCCACCACCACCACCTGCGATCGTGCTGTTCAGAGGGTACGTATTCACATATTTGTTTTGTGCGGATATTACCCCTTCCCCCATAGTTTTTGCTTCTCCTTTTTCTCTAGCTATCTGAACAAGTGATGGTAAGCTCGAACGCGTTTGAAATCACTCTTCTTCATCACCTTGTCTCCAGAATGAGATTTCTCAACAAAACCTCTTATTGCTCATATTCCATACTCATACAGAGCTTCTTCTCTACCTAGATCAACATATCAGGGAAGCAAGCTTTATCTGAACAACTACAGTCAGCCTTCACTGTAGCAACAAAACCCCACAGTGATATCACAATCTTTGTGCTTGAGTTTCACATGGTATCGATGTCTAAGAAAACTTTTGATAAACTCAATCTATTTATGATGCGTTGAGCAAAACCAATCACAATGCAAGAACTGTATAGGAACTGGTATATTTTAGTGAGGCCTCGTGTCGGTCTTACAAATTCTTCAAATGTGATCAGCCTAATCTAACAATACAAGTTCACACAACACTTGCTTCCGATCTAGCTAAGAAGATGATTTTGTGGAGTGATAACCACATCAAGTGATAACGGCGAAGCCGCGAACGGCGACTGATGCTACATTACTACATCCTAACTAACACATGTCTGTAGAGCTACCTGGATTTACAATCTTACTTTTTTGTTTGGATGGTATGAATAAACTTTCCAATACTGTGGAACCACAAACAAGATAGTTTATATAATCATTTAGGCACCCAATAGATGCACTGTTATGTGTCATTAATCGGTAGTAAAGGAGTTTTTGTAAAGTTTCTTAGAGATTTGTATCTATGATTGCTCAATTTGATGGTGAATATGGAGTATTTAGCATGCCAATCCAATTTTACATAGGGGTTGTTAGCTAGGATACACCCTTACCATTCCATTTTGTACTTTAAAGAAGACCCTTACAACCCCATCTGTCCCTTCTCTCTCACGAGATTATTATCTAATTTAACATTTCACATCTCAAGAAAAAGGAAACAAGAATGGATTGGAGGAAGGACGCTGCATAAATAAAATGTACGTTAAGTCCTTAAATTAAGAGAGAGCGAGTTTATAAGTCGATGAAGCCTAATAAAGTAACTAAGAGCAAGTAGTGACTTTCTTAAGGTGTGGATGGAACGTTTAATAGCTGAGTGATGTCTTATTCTTTGGAGGATCTCGAAGAAGAAGAAAAACCATCGAAACAAAGTTTGGGATCGTGTTGATGGAATGAGGACGGCATGGAAGAAGACGATGATGACGAAAGAGTAGGCTGGAGAGACTGAAAATAATCACCAGCGGAAGCTGAAGAAGTAGGGCCTTGTCCGTGCACGAAGCTGGGACGTGGAGGTGGCATGACACAACCATCCATCAGTTGAGCCCCAACGTTATCGTCACATGAGCTGAAAGCTGGAGGGAGCTCCATGGATTGAGACTGAGAAGCATCACTAGCGATGCTATAGGGTGCAGGCAACGAGTGAACTCTTTCAGGGAAGTTGAGCTTGGCTCTGTTGCCTTTGAACCTGAGGGCGGCTTCGTCATAAGCCATTGCGGCTCCCTCTGCAGTGTCAAATGTCCCGAGCCACACTCGAGCTGCCTTCTTTGGGTCTCGTATCTCAGCCGCGTACTTACCCCACGGCCTTTGCCTCACCCCTCTATAGTTCCTATTCCTCACCTCCAGCTTCTTATTCTTTCCTGCTTCCAAAGCATAATTAAACATGCCAACATCAATACGCACAAATGCTTCTCTACATGGCTATCACTGCTCTTCTACAGTATGTGGTGATTGAAACCCTATGTGTACATATATAATTGCGATGGCGAGCTCGTGCAAACCCTTATTAGTAATTAAAGAAATTGAAGGCATCCAATCTTACTACTAGTACTATTAGCGTTGTACCCGTACCTTGTGCATCTGGAACCTGATGATCATGAAGCGAACTTTGAGATAAAGATGCTGATGAACTGTGGGATGCATGATGAGATGCATCGGCCGCAGGGTTTGCAATAACTTGAGCAAGGGCAGATACAATAGCAGATGTATCTCGTTGAGATCGATCCGTTTGCATCAAGCTTGAGGGATATTCACAAGTGTTACTCTTCTGATCACCATCCGCTTTCTCCTCCGATACAAGGCCTACTTGGGACTTGGATCTCTTCCAATTTCTCCCCTCCATCAATAACTAATCCCCTCTCTCTCTCTTCTCTCTTGCTCAAGATGCCCCCTCTTTATCTACACAGTCTCTCTCACTCTCTCTCTCCCTCTGCGACTCCATGTTGTGAATCTATTCTTGCTTGACTTGGAATAATGTCGGAGAAGAAGGCTAGACGAGAGTCGGGAAGAATTCCCCGCGCCAAGCGAGTAAACCCTACAACATCGGCAATAAACCAAGATTTTTAGGGTTTTCTAGTGGGAAAACTGTGCTCTAAGTCTCCAATCTTTTGTTACTTTTTTATTTTATGTTATTTCTGGATCTCCATTTCTTCACTAATTACAGTCAAATGAAAAGTGTTCAAATAACGGGTCCAATGAACTGACTGAGTGATCAAGTCTGTATCTTATTTTGATATTTATAGGAAGTCAACTGATGATATACCATACATCACTCATTTCTATGTATAATGAAACCATATATACGTACTCTCTTTTCCTATCAACTCTATAATCAACAAAAGACAACGCGACCTTCATGAATGGAGAGAGGATATAGAATCCCTGTTCTAACTAGACAAATATAATATATTCAGTTGGGGAAATGGCTAATAATGTATATGTCTGTTATGGTCATATTGTAAATATTACCTTATAGTCTCTTAGTCAATCAACTTTATGTAATCACTGTCCTCTTATATATGTCACTGTTATTACTAACCTATTACGATATGAGTAGATATTTAACTACTCCTCAATTAACTTTTTTGTAACTCCAAGATTCACCGGGATGGAACCCACCTAAAATTTGAAATATAAGGTCCAGATTATATCTGAAATCCCAAAAAAGTTTACTTTAAGAATACCTCATCAAAATTTTTCCACTAGGACCAACTTATGGGCCACAATGTGTGACCTCATCCAACCCCCTATAGCGACTCCTATAAATGACCCGCCATTGCTGAACCCCAATGGTTGCTCATTCGTGCAGGTAAAGAACATGCCCGACAGCTTCGAGCGAGAGAGAATAAACAGTGATATAGGGTATTATGAATACTTTATTTCTACACCTGTCTTATTTCATTCTTAGAGGAAATAAAGCCATCACTATTCCATTTACTAAATCAAATTCCCCCCTCCATTATTCAAGTTAAAACCGAATAGTTATGGCATTACAGTCTTATTCCTTTACGGCAAAAAATGCTCACATAATGTACATTTCTTAATTAGATACAAACTTTGCCGTACTAGCTCAAGTTTTTTTTCTTGCATAGGTATCACATACATTGGGTACATCATAATTGATAATTGAATATAGGCGCAGAAGCCTCTGAAATCATGAACCCGCTATAGGATCACATCCAAATATGTTTATTCTCAAAACTGAACCTCCAAAACAACGGGAGAAGATGTCACTATTCAATCATATTTGAACGTATCCTTTGGGTAGACCGGTCAAAATAGGTCATAAACCTATTTATTAACCCATATTTGATGAGTTTGGTTGTTACATGAGTTAATTATATTAGTAAATGGGTCATAAATGGGTTAAGAATGGTAAAATTCAAAATAGGAAAAATTGTCCAAAAAGTCTTAAACCTATTGCATTTTTGCCAATTTAGTCATAAACCTTTTAATTGTGTCAATTAAGTCCTAAACATTTTTACGTTTTGCTAATTGAGTCCATCTGACCAATTTTATTAGTCGAAAATCGTTAACATGAACAAAATTTTTAGAATATTATAATATTTTTTTAAAATTTATTTATTTTTCTTTTCTTTTATCTCTTTTTTTTTACAACTCTAGCCGCGCAAGGTTGCCAGCCACAAACAAGGGCTAGCAACCCTTGGTTAGAGTTGTAAAAAAACATAAAATAATATAATATAAAAGAAAAGAAAAACTTTTAAAAAATCCAAAAAAATATTATAAGATTATTAAAAATTGTCCACATTAGTACCGACTGCATCATATAGAATGGTCGACGTTCACATCAGCAATTTCCGGCCAAAATTGATCGGATGAACTCAATTGAAAAAACGTGAAAGGGTTTAGGACTCAATGAATACAATTGAAAGATTTATGACTAAAATGGTAAAAGTACAATAACTTCAGAATTTTTTGGACAATTTTCCCATTCAAAATAATATGGGTGTTAATTGGGTCCCAATTATTTATATCCAATCCACCTCTTTGACTCTCTCCCTTCACTCTTTCTTGTAATCACTCGATCTCACGCTCACTCACTTCATGCTCTCAGCTCAATATGGATATGAGTTTTATTAAATTTGATTAAATATAAGAGTATTTTAGCAGCAAAAGTACACCAGAAGTGCCACAACTTATATACGGAGATCACTTTGGTGCCATAACATTTTTTCGGATCACTTTGGTGTCAACTTTTTTGAAAAACGATCATTTTAATGCCAATGCTAATGTTGCTCGCCAGAAATCTGATATGGCGCTGACACGGCTCGTCGGAGAGGTCCACGGCTCGCCAGAGAGGTCCAGTCAGCATTAAAAACCAAAAACAATGCTGTTTAACCCGCTGACGTGTACTTTTTAAAAAAATTAAATTATATTTATTTAAAAAAAAAGTTGTAGTAGCGGTGAGGGAGCCCTTGCCGCTGCTGCCGTCAACCCACCACTGCTGGGAAGGGCCAGCGGTGGTGGGCGCAATGGTTGGCAAGGGTCGTTGGCCCTTGGTCGGGGCCTGACGACCCTCGTCTAGCCCAGCGAGGGCCGGATCCAGCAAGGCGAGACCTTACCTTCACGACCTAGGCGACGATGAGGTCGGCCTCGGCTTCGATGGGCGAGGCGAGACCTTGCTATCGCCTGGGTCGCGACGATGAGGTCTCGCCTCGCCTAGCGAAGGCGAGGCCAACCTCGCCATCGCCTGGGTCGCGACGGCGAGGTCTCGCCTCGCCCAGCAAAGGCGAAGCGAGACCTCGCCGTTGTATGGGTCGCGACGGCGAGGTCTCGCCTCGCCGGATCCGACCCTCGCTGGGCGAGGCAAGGGTCGCCGGGCCCCGGCCAAGGGCCGGCGACCCTCACCGACCACTATGCCCACCACCGTTGGCCCTTCACGGCGATGGTGGATTGGCGGCAGCAGCGGCGAGGGCTCTCTCTCTGTTGCTGCAACCTTTTTTTTAAATTATTATTATTTTTCTAAAAATTAAAAAATTCGAAAAAAAAAAGCCACATAATTTTCACGTGTACAAGTCAGACCATTTTTTTAATATAAATGCCAGGTTAGCTTTTTGGCCGGAATTTTGGCCAGAGTCACTAAAGTGATCTATTTTCCTCCAACTTGACATCAAAGTGATCCGAAAAAAAGTTATGACACCAAAGTGATCGCCGTACACAAGTTATGGCACTTATAGTGTACTTTTACCATATTTTAGCAATATAGATCGGGTTAGATATAGATTGGGTATGAGTTGGGTCATGTATGAATCATTAGATTTATGGGTCCAAATGGATAAAATGGGTCCATTTGGGTCGGACCTGATCCCGACTTAATTCATCTATTTGACAAGTCTACATTTGGATAACCATCATCGTTTGTCATTGTTTAAGCACACCACGCGAGAAAAATCACTCTAATTTTGTTTATTAGTTTCCAAATCTAGTTCACTAATTAGCTTATGGGAAAAGGGGAGGAAGGAATTTCGTTGTTTAGATTCATTTTTTACATAGGTAACTAAATTTGGACATCAGCGTATATTGAATAATAGCCTCACTGTTGACTAGATCTGTCAAATGGGTGGGTCGGGTTGGGTTTGGGTCGGGTCATAAATGGTCCGACCCAAATTGACCCATTAACCCGTTTATGACCCATTTATGCGCAATGCAATTTTGTTGACCCATACCCGACCCGACCCATACCCAACCCATACCCAATTAGACCCATATTGCTAAAATACTTCCATATTTAATTAAATATAGGAAAATTCATACCCAAGCTGAAATGAGAGTGCAGAATGAGTGAGTGTAAGATTGAGTGGTGAGAGAAATGCGTTGACTTTAAATCAGTTGTAAACTCATTTATGACCCATTTGCGACCCATTTATGACCCATTTAACACTAATATAAGAATTCTACCCATTTATGACCCATTTACTAAATATAACTAACCCATTTATGACCCATTTACTAATAAATGGGTTAAGAAATGGGTTTATGACCCATTTTGACAGGTCTACTGTTGACACCAAAATAAGAATCGACATAAACGCTGAGTCGGCTTTAATGCCGAATTTGGTGTATAATGGAAATTAGCCATCTTCCGAAACACGTCTGGACCAAATTCGGAAACATGCTGAGAAGCAAACGCGAATGGCATCATGTCCCGAATTCGGTAATTGATGAAAATATATATATTTACCAAAACATAGAAAGTTATAGTTCGGGACGTTGGAATATTTATGCCTCAGGACAACGACCCTTTCCCGAAACTCGGTAGGTTTACACTTCGGGAATATACTGAAGAATCACAGCTCAGCCACGTAAATCATGATAGCAAGAAGTTGTGAGCAAAAGTGGAGATAGTGAACACGAGCATATTGTGGGAAGTTACTTGCCCAGATTTGAAGTCATCTCAGCAGTTGATATCAAGTTTTGGCGGACAATAAAACTGAAAAAATGTGGTTAGAAAAGGCAGTTATTGGAAGCGCCAAAATTCAAAGTTTGAAAACATGGAAGTAACCAACGAACAGTTACAAGATAGGAGGAAATACAAATACTCAGAGGAAGCAAAGAGGAGGGCACGAACAACAATACAAAAACACTCAAGCTCATCTGCACTTTAGTTTCATATGTATCTTTACTTCCTGTATTTACAGCTTCCTGTAGCTTTAGTTAACTTTCAAATCCTTTACAGCTTTCGTAGGAATATTGTAACGTAGCTTGGAACTCTGTTGATCCCAGATCCATTTTCAATCCATCCGATTTCTATCGATTCCATACAATCCTGTGTTACACTTTATATTTCACCACAACTCTCCTAGTAATCAAAGCACATAACCTACCTTAATAAAAACCGAAAATAGAAGTTTCGGTGAAGGATATTCCTCATCGTAAAACGAGCGAACACTCACAAATAAAATAAAAAAAAGAGGGAGCTAACAACGGATCGCTTCTATTAGAAATTAAAAAAAAGAAAAGCATAATCTTATTAGAAATACATGAATAATGTTACGTTTCCCAAACCCACTTTTGTTGAGTTTCGAGCTGATGTATATCATCGCAGGAACCAAGTTCAGTCGCCTAGCATCAACCGGAAATGCGCATTTCCATCGCAGACGCTCCATAAAGTCAAAACAGCCTCATCTTCATTTAGACTGGAATGTTACAATTGAACAAGTCAATACTCAAGAAGATTTGAGTTGCCTTAACACTCACGGCTCAGAAAGTTAAACGGCATTGAAATGATAAATTATTCGACAGGAGAAAAGAACGAAAGAAAAAGCAAGTCAACCGTAACAGTTGTTTGTCATCATCGATGTTTCCTCGGTAACGATCCAATATATTCTCAATATCGATCTAAGCAGTCCCATTCTAGAAAAGGTCCAAAAAGACTCGCTGTCCGGGTATGGGATGGGATCCGCACCCCAATCCTTGGCTGGGGCTCTGGTAAATTCCACTCCCGCATTACGCGTTTTCTAGCCTCAATCTTTGAAATAGCTAGCAGGAGAGAGGAAGGAAGGGAGCTCCGGTCAAAGTCAACATTTGGGTCTGGTAGGTTTTGTCGATTCCGAACAAAACAATCAAGCCGTAATTATATGAATCATCGTGATAGGGACGAGAGGAGATGCTTTTGAGACTCGGTCAGCAACGGAAAAATGGGTTGACAATAGGGGCTCTCCTCCTGGAGGGGTGTTTTTGTCTTGTACATATAAGTCGCCGCTCCCGCAGCATAGTGGAGCTAAGTCCATATATCGTTTTGGCTGAGCTGAGGAATAAGGCGAGCACCGATCCAGGTAGACCCTGGAACCAGACTAGATCGGGGCACTCAGCGATCTAGTTTATTTTGGTTCCTGCAAGAAACGATCCGGTCCTCAATTTCAAAAACTGGAAACCAACTTTGTGCGGTTTAGTTCCAGGGTCAGAGTTTTGAATCGGATCGAACCCATTTTAACTGTATCTGTTTTTTATTTTGTTTTCAGTTGATTAGAATTTGGAGTAATCTTTTATGGATGAATGAGAAATGAAATTCTATAATTCATGTTTTATGTTACGCACTTTGAACTTTTTATTTGTTTATTTTATTTTACGTGTTTATCTTTCGAGGGTTGTTGCTTTTGACAAGTTGAGATTTCTATTGTTGATTTAGCTTTTGTTTTGCTTGACCAAGGTATGAGTTGAATAGTTCCATGTTGCTTTAGATTTCTATTGCCTTTTTCTAATGTTTTACTTCTCGCCATTTTGTTACTAAGTATTGCGGTTCTAAATATTGTGTGGCGATGGATACGTATTTTGAAAAAGTAAGTTTGTCATTTCAATGAAAATAAAAAAATTGGAAAGAAGAAGAAGAAGAAGAAAGAATTGGCTGGTTAGCTGGACCAATCTTGGAACCGGGCTAGACCTGCAAGGTCGGTCCAGGGTCTATTTTAGGTTCAAAATCTAAGAACCGACCCCTGTGTAGGTAGGTTCCAAGTTCCATGGTTGAACCGGCCCAACCCCAAAACCTCTCACCCCTGATAGTGGGGATCTCGATTAAGTCGATGATATCTCAAAACCTATTACTTTGAATCAATAAAATCTTCTATACATTTCATTTAATATTTAAATGATAATCCAGACATTTGAGCCAAAAGAAGAAAGAAAGAATGATATGACAAAATTATATTTTGAAAAGATATGAAAAAAGTATATGTGAAGTTGTGTATCAACATTTACATTTCATGAAAGTTTTCTTGTGTTCTAGTATTTAAAAAGGCCAAATTGAGCGAGTCACAAGATTATGATCAAGCAAAAAGTGCAAAAAGTAAAGTTGATCCAAACAGATTCGATGTTATATAAAGTTAGCTCTTGAATTGGCCTGTTGGTTAGATAATAAAAGTACACAGCGTGGACAAGATGCATGGTTTCTCGAATCACCTTATGCAAATAATTTCATATTTGAGCCAACCGCTTCAATTTAGATTCCGTGGCATCCTCCCGGATCAATGAGATTAATAATTTTCATTAAATCGAAGGTTACCTTTCTTATCATTGAAGAAAAAACTACTTGAGTAGTAATCTTCCCTAATTTGTATCCATCTAATTAGGATTGTGCTTGCATGATGGCACCGTTACATTTGATAAGTAACGCTACAATATGAGCCATCTATTTTATCTTATAATTGTCTACTATGGGCAACCGGCGTAGAAAATCGTGGTTTTCCATTGTGTAATATTTAAAGAAACAATTTTAATGACATTATTCAAGAAAAAGGAAATCCATGAGGTAATTGACTGCAAATTTTAAATGGTGGAATATTGTTCCGAAATAAAATAATTGATATTTAAGAATTCATAAATGAAGATTACTAAATACCCTATGTGCACATGTCAACTTTTTAGAAAATGTCTCATTATACTTTTTCTTTCGCCGGTCGATTTTTGTTGACATGTATAGCAAAATTGTTGATATGAACACCGGAATATACATGTCGTGTTTAATACGCTCAAATATATTATATGATGCCAAAAAGGTGCCACATTAAAAAAATGATAACCAAAATTAAGAGATACAAAGAGGGGTTCCACGCAGGCTCGCGGCTACCATAGCGCGGGCTCAAGCTCAAATTTCAGGCAACCATAAATGTTCAAGCTCAAGTTTGGGAACTCCATAGCTGCTCGAGCTCGTAGCCATGGCCGTTTGTATAACCTCGTAGCGGCCATGAGCTCGAGTCGCGAAGCTCACAGCGACCATATCCTATAGATCTTTTCGAGCCACGAAGCTCGAGACCATGTGGTTGCTCGATTTGAGTTCTTGATCATGATCACTATATTGGTGATTGTATGAATAGTTAGGAATCGTAAATTTTGTATTGTTATATGTATTTTATTGATTTTCTTCAAGTTAATCACTTTATTTATTTTATTTTATCATATAAGGAATCTCATTGTCATCCCATTAAGGAATATTTTCCTTCCAAATTTTCGATGGAAACCGGCTAAACAATTTAACCGATTTCCTTGGGAAATTGAAAGGCAGGGAAGGCACCGTCTTTTTTTAAGAGGGACGGTGCCGTTAGCCAAGCATTTCTCAATTATATACTAATGATACTTTTCTTGTCATTCATTTTATATTAAGAAGAAATCTACTCAAGAATCGAGACTTAACAAACTACCCAACCTTAGCGATGCAGTTACATTAAGTTAGCTCCTAAAATTGACTTACGGGATGAAAAGAATGACAATATGTATGTGGGTGAGGTGCACACTACAGGGTCTATTTCTCGAATTACTGACTACAGCTGATTTCATATTTGACCCACCCGCTTGAGTTTATTTTCGATCGCATCTTAGTAGATTTCATGAAATCGCAGTTTACCAAACTAAGATAGGCTTCTTTGTCACTTAAGAATAAAGAACGTAATGTAAAGTCGTAATATTGCCTGTTTGCGTCCATCTCATTTAAATTCATAATACTAATCTAAGCATCTCCCTAAGGATTGTGCGGTCATAGCATACACCGAGCCGCTTTGTATATAAAACATGCTCCAACGCCATGCTCTTTTTCGAAGTTTTGTTCGACCCTCGATCGACTTGCATTTTTGGTGAACTAGAGTAGCAAGGAGGAGCGACCAGCTTCACGGATGGAACGATTCGATTTAAAGCATAGCTAATATAACACCCATTCGAGTGAGGTCATGATCACAGCGCAACAAGAAGCAAGTTGCATTGCAAGCCGAAGTTGTTGACATATTTGCAGCCGTGATCAAAGAGGTTCCGATTCACACGAGAGTAAGCCTTAATTGACTTGAAAAACCACCTCGGTGGTACCCTCGACTTGTATGTTTGGGGATGCTCGGACAAGCTAAAGAACCATAATTTATGAGTGAACGATTGGTCATCGAAAGAGTTTATGTCAAGAGTTATTAATTTTGAATACAATAATGACCTATCATACAATCAATAAGTTGTGATGCTGATGATTTGTCGAAGTGCAGCATTCTCTTTTCTTTCGCATTAAAGTGACCGCAAGTGCCAATTCGCCACATCTCGCGCGATGACCTAGCATATGTAGTTATGACAAAATCTAGCTATCCAAATGCTTGGAGAAGATTATATCCATTTGCATGAATTTTCATCACTTTCATGTGAGAAGAGAAGCGAAATGGAACGACTGGATTTAGGAGCAGAAACTCAGTGAACAGAACATGATAGTCAGCTCAGCTCAGCTACACGGTGAAATTCAATTAATAGACTCTCATTGCAGTAGAAATAGACCACAGCACAGTACTCTCATCTCCCTCGTGATCATGCGCTGACATAATACTAAAACACGAGAGAATGAGGAATAGGCACGAACTAGTAAGGGAGGTCAAGATGGTGAGCGTTAGGGGCAGAGGTGGAGGTGGAAGCAGAGGAAGCAGCAGAGGCGGAGGAGTGGCGGTGAGCATGGCAGAGCTGGCGGAGCTTGGTGGGGACGTACCAAATGCAGAGGCGGGGGTGGGCATTGAATATGGCGTCGATGTCCCAACCGGCCCTGCGGCCGG
The DNA here is from genome assembly GCA_031216235.1 of Syzygium jambos. Taxonomy (NCBI): domain Eukaryota; kingdom Viridiplantae; phylum Streptophyta; class Magnoliopsida; order Myrtales; family Myrtaceae; genus Syzygium; species Syzygium jambos. Next base: position 33,458,469 of record CM062230.1, read on the forward strand.
CGATGGTGACCAGGGGGTGGTAGCAGGCTTGCCTCCAGGCGCCGACGTTCTCCCCGCGCTCCTTGAAGCTCTTGCGGAGGGCGTTGGAGGCGTGCTCGTCCAGGCAGTGCAGGGCGTAGCAGTGGACGTAGTGCCTCATCTTCGGCTTGTTTATATAGCTTGCTCCCGCCTTCTTCGCGTACCTGAACACCTGGTTCGTCACCTGCGTTGTCTTCTTATTAGAATAATGCATGCTTGGGTACGTTCGAAAGAGTTTGATTGCATTGAAAGACTTCAATAGCGTATAAAACAAGAGAGAAATGGAGGACCTTGGTGGGGCATTTTTCGCCCCGCTCCTTGGCCAGGGATTGGACTTGGAGGAGGAAGTCGCGGCACTGGTCGTAGAGATGAAAGAGGTAGTCCAGGCCGTTCTTCTTCCCACGCGCCACCTCCCCGGGCTCCGTCACTATAAAGGGGTGCTCCCTCTGCCTCCTTATCTCCTCCTCTTCCTCCTCCTCTTCCGTGGCCGCTCCTTCCCTCGCGGCTATGCGGTGACGATGACGGTGCTTCTTCCTCTGTTGTTGCACGCCCCACGTCGTCCCTGCCGTGTCCGCGCTTCCCGCCCCGCCCACCTGATCCTTCTCTGCGTGCTGCACCACTTGTTCCTCCGATAGCCCTGCGTGGGAATAATCATAATGACCCATAACGTCAAAAAATAAAAGAGGCCAAGTTAGGTACCTTGGTGGGAGAGAGCATCGAGGAGGGCATGATCGGTGGAGTGGAGGTGGTGGCGGCGGTCGTCGGCTTCGAGGAGGCGCCTGCGCTCTGCGCGGATGGCGGCTTTGATGCCGTATCGCTCGCCGACGAGGAGGTCCCAGCGGAAGATGTGGGAGAGGGAGTTCATCATGTCGTCGAGCTCCTCCTCCTTCATGTCGAGAAGGGTGTTGGCCGTAAAACCCATTTCCGCTATCCTGGAGGCCGTGAGGTACCGTATCCCATACGCCTCGAACAGCTCCTCCAGTCCCCCCATGGTTCGCAACCCCACAACCGCAAATGCTTCTGGATCCATTCTCGTGCTTCAAGCAGTGCAGTGTCTTGCGTGCGCGACTCTTGCTTGCTTCCTTGCTTATAAAACGAATGGGTCCGTCTGTTTAGTATATGTACACTGTATGTACGTAGTGGCGGAGGGATGGCGTTGCATGGGATGGGACAGTAACTACAAGTTGAACTTGCTGGTCGAGAACGAACCAGACGAGGAGACGGGGTTGTAGTCCAGTTAGCAGTAGAGGGGGGAACCTTGCGTTTGGGTCGTCATCGGGATTTGGTCACTGACAATCACTGTGTTTTGACTGTTGCTGAACTGGGGAATCGAGTGGTCTTGTCACCAGTTTTGTTTCGTAGTTTGTGTTGTGGGTTGTCACGGAGAGAGAGAGAGCAGACTCTGAAGGAATGTCCTCTTCATATCTTGGTACTCTGCCCGGCGTTCCGCTTTCCCCCTCCTCTTTACCATCAATATTCGATCTCCTCAAGCACCCACTGTACAATAGGGATTCACCTTGTACATTTAGCTGACTACGTGACAGATATGGATACCAACAAAGCATAAAGTCAATCGATTTCGTTTAAATCTCGCGGCTATGGAGCTAGGGTTTATGTAAAGCCACGGTGGAAAGCTTCCGATTATGTTGCAAATAAAAGCGTTCGAAATATAAAATAAAATAAAATAAATCAGAAATCACATTTACTTGATTCGATTGGTGGGACATATATTCACGAGAAGAGTAGTACAAAATTCTACTATATATTAAGTAACACAACAGATATTACAACTACAATTGAGTAATTACAAGACTTTTAGTATTTTCCAGCTCCCAATCATACCTAACAACTAACATAATTTTTAGTCCTCGCAATTCTATGCGAAACAATCTCTTAATCTCATAAAATAATTACACAAAATATTAACACTAGATTTTCACGGATTCAAACACTCGGAATGTAATTCATGAGCACAAGCTCCTCTTGGATCCAAAATAGGAAAACTCCTTTTAAGAAACTTACTCCAAGATGTAAACCTATTCATATTAAGAAACCTACTTGAATTAAAAAATCTTCCTCATTGGGTTAAAACTCAAGATATATTTTTATAATCTCCTCTTTGACTTGATATTTGAACCAAGACACAATTACTAAGCTGAAAATTTGAACCTCATTGCTAGTCTCCCAATGCCACTCGTGGGCTTAATTGGTACAAACATCATTCAAGTTCAAGTCTTGCTTGAATTTCTCCATAATTGTGAACCTAATTAGAACATCAACTCTACTTGTACTTTTAAGTGCTTCAAAAGGATTTTTCGACACAACCTCATCAACCACAGATAAAGCGAAATTATCATTGTATCTGTATCTATCAGGTGATCGAACACGCATCTTGTCAAATTCAACAGATACGACAATTCTCCAAAGTGCGATATTTGAACAAAAACAAGTAGACCATGCATTCTCTGAAGTGCAATGATGCATTGGGAGCCAACCGCCCCTCAATGTCTCCTTCATCCTTTAAGAATAGAAAGAGAGAGTGACTATTGTTTTGTTTGTTACTGGTTTGAATTATTTCTTTTTGCTGTTTTTAAGATGGTATTCTGATACTTCGACTGTGTTTGTTTTTAGAGTTTGAATGGTGATGTTTTTTTTTTGGTAAAGGAGTTTGAATGGTGATGTTAATCCTGTGGTTATTTGTAAATTTATATCTTTTTTATTATGACAAAAGGTAGGAGAAAAAAGTGTTTAATATGCATATGAGAATTACAAGTTAAGGAGTACAGTTACAAGACAGAGCATGCTGATAAATGCAACAGAGCTAATATAAATAATGAAACAGGGGGAGCATGATCTTCTACTCGCTTCTCTGTTCGCTATTGTCTACTCTCATAATATTTTTTTACTCTGCTTCTCTATTGGGTTCTGTCTACTCTTATAGTTGGATTTAAGCTCTTCCTTAACGAAAAAGGGGAGCATGATCCATTTCTCGCTTCTATCTACTCTCATAATGTTATTTTTTTACTTAATATACACCTTAGCCCCATATAGAAACATATACTCAACTATAATCATATACCGTTTCTATCATCTCTAGCATTACTTGTCTATATGCAATATTTTTTAGAGAGTATGTCAATTGCTTATTGATACTTAAATCGTCATTATTCTGGATATCCAAAGCAATTGACAAATCTCAAATCTTTTACATGTAGCACATCTGTTGGGAAAACCCCTTATGTTGTTTTGACAATAACAAAAATAATCAAAGGATGGTATTGTGTGTATTTGTTGAGATTACCAAATGATATATACACAAGCCATATTGCATATGCTATCCTGATATCAGGTGCGATCGTGAAATGTTGAATGTTTTGTCACAATTGATAATGCTTTGCCGATATGGAAAGATCACTGCTGATATCTGAGCTAAACAAGGAATTAGACATCATCGATGTCTACATGTTAGAAGGATCTCTACAAAGGTGAACAAGTTGGAAGGATTTTGATTGAGAAAGAACAAGCTGGGATGGGATCTTCATCATGGCTTGGAAGGACCAAGATCAGGTGAATAGTTAGATGTATCTGGGTGATGGTAAACAGTAAAACAAACAAAATAAAGAAATAAATCAGACATCATATTTATGTGATTCGATCGGTGTGACCAATATCTACGAGGAGAGCATTACAAAATTTCACTATGGATTAAGTGATATAACGAAGATTACAACCACATTTGAGTAACTCAAATGATTCACAGTATTTTCCAACTTTCGATTATACCTAATAACTTACAAAGTGTTTAACCCTCACAATTTATTGTGAAACAATCTTTTAATTTCACAAGGGAATTATACAAAATCTTAACACAAGATTTTCACGGCGAACACAAGCTCCTCTTGAATGCTCTTCATGAAGAACGCCCACTTCTTATATTGAAGAGAGTTGGATAAAAAATAGGAAATTTCTTTTTAGAAAACTTACTCCAACTAAGAAAACCCATTCAAAATGGGAAACTCGCTTGAATTTTTTGTCGAAACCTTTTCTTCCCTCTGGCTGGCGTATTCATATTTTTGTGCGTAGGATTTGCACGAAAACACCCGGAAAGGTTGATGATCGGGTGGGCTAAGCTCGCACAGCTTCACGTATCGTTGCACCGACCTATCGAGCTTATTTGTAGTTTAGAAATAGAAAGCGTGCAAATAATTGGGGGTTGGCTACCAACCAACCATGCTTGGCTAATAAGGTCGTATGATATGATCAATGATGAACAGACGCATAATATTATATGACAAGAGAGACAACTTGTCGGCCCACATCATCCCAGACAATGAATGCGAGGCCTATGGGAACAGTTGCGGGAGCCCGGCCCATATCTTGAATTCTGATCAGACAGCCGAGCTGGGTGCAGTCAACCCCACCATTACCATACCTGCTCCGCCACCTCCCCCGCTTCTAACTTCGTTTTTGCTCCTTTGGCTTGTTCGAGAGAGACGACCGACTTCCCCAACCATCCTCCTCCTCTTCCTCTTCCTCGGATGTTGATCCGGTGTTCTGGTCGGCGATCCTTGCCAAGAAACATCCACATCCGGGTCGGGTATTCTTCTTCTTGTTCCCAGTTTGCTAACCCATGAGGATGTGGGCGTTGTTCTTCTTCCTCGGGCTCCTCTGCACCCGTCTCTCGCCGTTGTCCGCCCGGATCGGGGCTTCAGATTCGGGTCGGACCCAACCCACCGAGCGCATCTCTGGTGCGATTTCTCTCCCCGCTTTCTTCGCTTTCTCTGTAGCATAACTAGTGTCCATTGGTCGCTCCCTTGCTGGATTGATCTTGATGATATCCAATTGAACTGTGTGGGAGGACATGGGCTCCCCTGGCACGCTGTTGTTGCTTGTCGTTGTTTGGGATGCCCTTTGCTAGAAAGACGGTGCCCGGCTTACTTAGATTTGCATTTTGCTCGGCAATGACCCAGCTTAGCTATGACTACGAGACAGTTCAAAACCTGTAGATTTATCTCGAGCCTTGAATCACCTAAATTCAATGGGGGAAATCTCTTTTGATTTTTTCTTCATCTTTTAACATAATGCGGAGTACTTAGGCATAAATTTGAGTATTCGTGCTTCCACAATCTGGTGCTTAGTCTAAGAATCCAAGTACCCGGTTGACCGAAATCTACATTTATCGTTTAACTGTACATATGCTTTCATAGACTGCGCACAAGGCCCAAATTCTGTTGTCCACCTCTTGTACCTAGATTGATATGCCATTTAAATCCAATGAGTCAGTCTTAACTTTGATTCGCCTAGACTATTCAGTTGGAAAATGAGCTATTCGTTCATATAAAGTTGCTCAATTCCAATGGGCGGTAGAAATTTTTCGCCTCTCCTGGAAGATTTCAGTCGATAGTTACACAAATTTCCATTGATACGATGCTGAAAGCTTACAACCTTTTGTGTGCTTTGGTGGATGTGATGCAGGCAGTGCTGGTGATGTTCTGGAAGATGACCCGGTGGGAAGGTTGAAAGTATTCGTTTATGAACTCCCTAGCAAGTACAACAAGAAAATTCTTCAGAAGGATCCCAGATGCCTGAATCACATGTTCGCTGCTGAAATCTACATGCATCGCTTTCTCTTATCTAGCCCCGTTCGAACCCTGAATCCCGAAGAAGCTGATTGGTTCTACACTCCTGTTTACACCACTTGTGACTTGACCCCGAATGGTCTCCCTCTGCCTTTTAAATCTCCCAGGATGATGAGAAGTGCTATACAACTCATCTCCTCAAATTGGCCTTACTGGAATCGTACTGAAGGAGCTGATCACTTCTTTCTAGTACCTCATGATTTTGGAGCATGCTTTCATTATCAAGTAAGAGAATTGTCCTTTTGGTTATCCTAGAAAAACTTTTACACATGTTTGAAAAAAGTTAATAAAGAATCCTACTCGATAACGTTGCTGCAGGAGGAGAAGGCTATTGAAAGAGGAATTTTGCGCCTCCTCCAACGTGCTACCTTGGTTCAGACTTTTGGTCAAAGATATCATGTTTGCTTGAAAGTTGGCTCGATCACAATTCCCCCATATGCTCCTCCACAGAAAATGCAAGCCCACTTGATTCCTGAGAAGACTCCTAGATCCATTTTTGTGTACTTCAGAGGTCTGTTTTATGATGTTGGAAATGATCCTGAAGGTGGTTATTATGCAAGGTAATGCCATTTCCATTTGGTAATACGAGGGTGGACATTGCATCCTACTGCTATTGTATCACTTTGCAACCTATGTCCTTGGTTTTGGGAAGCCTGTGAAATTAAGAGATAAATGCTGATGACCAACTGAATCTGTTGAGATATGTAATGCCATCGTGTGGAACTGGAACTAATTGGACTCAATGTTATACTGGCTTCTCAGTCAAACCCATATATCAGAGTCAAAGACAAGAAGGGAGAATGGTGACAGTGTCGACTTTCTAAGTTAGTTGTCTGCTTGTTATGTTCTAATGCCTCTTTTGTTATTGTGATGTACATCCTGCATACTAGACGCTTGAAATCTGTCTTTACCATCAATTTCAGAGGTGCAAGAGCGGCGGTCTGGGAGAACTTTAAGGACAATCCCCTGTTCGACATCTCAACAGAGCACCCTTCAACTTATTACGAGGATATGCAAAGGGCTGTCTTCTGCTTATGTCCCCTTGGGTGGGCCCCTTGGAGTCCAAGATTGGTCGAAGCCGTGATATTTGGATGCATTCCAGTTATTATAGCGGACGACATAGTATTACCCTTTGCTGATGCAATCCCGTGGGAAGAAATTGGCGTGTTTGTTGATGAGAAGGACGTGCCTAACTTGGATACCATTCTGACCTCAATTCCTCCAGAAGTAATATTGAGAAAGCAGAGGTTGCTCGCAAATCCTTCGATGAAGCAGGCTATGTTATTTCCACAACCGGCTCAACCAGGCGATGCTTTCCATCAGGTTCTGAATGGTCTTGCACGCAAGTTACCGCACGGGAAGTCAGTTTACCTGAAGCAAGGGGAAAAGATTTTGAATTGGACTGCAGGCCCTGTAGGTGACTTGAAACCGTGGTAGCATCACATAGAACTCAAAACATCACCGAGTTGTCCAGTACTTTGTGTGTCAGCATTGTATCGAAATTGCTGATGATTAGATCGAAGTGTAAAAAGTTGTGATTTTACTAACATGTATCTGAATAGAATTTTTATCTCTACAATTTCCAGTACCTGGATTATGTCATCCTCGGATTAGTTGATGGTGGCTGTGTTGATGAATTGTTGATCTAGGAGTGGGTTGTGTTGATTTGCTGATTCATGGATGCTTGCAGCCGGCGATCACTTGAGCCAATTTCATTGATCGGATGAAAGTGAAGTTCAAGGGACTATCTCAACCCAATTGTGAGCAGTGTGATTCGTAATTTTATCGGCACGATTTTGATTCTCATCTTGGGTCTGATTGAACAACCAATACCTGGGGGAATAGTCGCGGGAGAGATGCGCGCAGCCTGAATGCGCAAATGCTACTCTCCCTGTCTATGGGGAATACATAGGCCTGGATGATTGGTGATCTGTAGATAAATTCGAAGACAGATTAGTCTGGTGAGGTGTTTTAAGGATATTAAGAATGGAATGGGCTTTCCTTTCCATTGGAAGAGGAAAAGTGAAGTCATGTATAGACCTACACGTACGGAAGTGCATGATTGGATTGGGTACTGTATGTTTTCTTACAAGGTGCAAAGTCTATGTATTGGGTATGGATTAACCCCGTTCCGAAGCGATCCAACGGACAAGGAGAGATGTAAGTGGCAAAATGAAGGCAGCAGCGATGGCATGAGATTCACACGTTCTGGGACACGCTACTGCCTTTATCACCTCCTCCTCATCATCACCGCCGTCTCTTTCTGTCTGTCCCCCCTCTTTGCTTCTCCTCCCACACCCGGAAGAGAGAGAGAGATGGCGCAGTGGCTGCCGGTGACGACACCGTTGGCCGCGACAACTGGGATGAAATCGTCCTTCTTGTCCCCGCAGTCCCTGGGGCTTTTGAGCGCCAAGGCGAAGGTCGCTTCGTCTGCTGCTTCGTCTTCTTGGACCTCCTCCTCCCCAATGCCAAGGCCCTCCATCTCCATGCGTCTCGCCTCCAAGCAAGCCTACATCTGTCGTGATTGCGGGTACCCTTTCTTTCTCTCTCTCGTCCATCCCCTTCCCTCTGATAATTGGGGTGCTCTGCTCATTCCCCTGATGATTATTTGGGTGCAGCTATATTTACAGCGACCGCACTCCCTTCGACAAGTTACCCGACAACTACTTCTGCCCTGGTAATGAAATTCTCACTGTACCCAAATTATCAGTATAGTTTTGCTTCTTCTTGTCCATAAAACTTGGGAGCATTACAACTTCAATTCGATCTGCACCCACATTTCCGAATGTTAAACCGTTTAGACACTTCGTTTTGTTGAAATGAAACTTGGTGACACACGTCATATTTTCTGGTCGTAAATGTTGGACTTTTACGATGTAATTAATGATAGTTCGGGGGATTCGTAGCTCCCTATTTAGTTGAAGAACTGGGTTAGTTACAAAAACTACAATTACAGGGATTATACTTCGATCAGTCCCACGTTAACAATTGACCTTAAAGATTCAAAAATTTTCTGTTGTCTCCATTTGCTCCAATTGGTTACTTTCCAATAGTACAAAAAATGTGAGGTATTCTTATTTCATTTGACATATGTATGTGACATGAATTTGATACATCCATGGGTGGATCCTTGAAAAACTCGCATCTCCCTTTATTTCATTTCAAAGATGAGTGGGAGCAGCGGAGACATCTAACGAGAGTGTTAACTGTGTGGTGGAATATCTTCTTGTTCCTTTTATTTAAGTGGATATTTCTTCTCCAAATTTGGTCTGCAGTTTGTGGTGCTCCCAAACGGAGATTTAGGGCATACGAGCCTGCCGTGGCCAAGAATGCTAATGCCACGGATGTTCGCAAGGCAAGGAAAGCTCAAATCCAGAGGGACGAAGCTATTGGGTGAACACCTCCCTCCCCTTTCTTTCTTTCATTCTTCCTTCCTCTTTCTTTCCCTTCTTTTAGCCTTGTACCTCCTCCCTCTTCTCAGTCTTTTTTCCCATCTGGCTCGTGCAGGCGATTTTTGCCCATTGGTGTGGCAGTTGGAGCTATTGCCCTTGCTGCTCTGTATTTCTATCTCAACAGTTTATTCTAGTCTACCCTGCGCTTTCTGCACAATATTTGTTGAGAATACATCATCATTACATAACTTCTTAGGTTTCCATTACCTGTAAGAAAATCTTGTTGCAATGGTACGCATTGTCTTGGATTCTATCTCTAATCAATTTTATATAGACAGACTTGATTGTCAGGAGTGAACATTCAAGGACTGAAGAACGGGATGTTTGTGATAAGTCCCACATCACCTGTGTTGGACATTGGAATGATTCAACATTTCATTCCATGCGTCTTAAGTTCATTGTTTAAAAATCTAAGCACGTTTAGTGGCTTCAAATTGGAAGCCATTTCTATTCTGATAAAAGGCACTACATTTATCTTAAGAAACTTCACATTCCTATGAGGTTGCAGCGTATCTGCTGCCAGCATCATTCTGATCTTTGGATACACGCTACTTCGTCAAATAAACTGCTACAAGGATCATTCCGCCGCTTCATGTGTCTTTATCCTCCAGTCATTACCAACCCGCCAAGAGTGGCTCTCCTGCCTTGAGCATACTGCCCGACTTCTTTGTTGACGCACATTGCATCAGTGCCTTGAGATCCATCTCCTCCTAGCGATAGAAATCAACTAAGCAAACTTGTAATGCTTTACCATAAGCATAACAATTGTAACTTCTCTATTCTGAATCCAACCAGGATGTACAGCTGATTTATTGAAGAGACTTCCAATTTTACAGGGCATGTGCCAAATAACTTCCGAGAGGACAGCTAGGAGGCGGCATGTGCAATATTTGCCTTTCAACTTAATACTATCTCAAACTACTACACAAGGACATTTAACTCATTCTCGCAAAACAAATGATCCTTCTATACTTTTCTCAATGGACTGCAGAAGAGGAAACTTAAGAGAGAACACATCACTGAAGCTTGAGGCCGGAGCAGGCTTAAACTCGTATGGACCATTCTTGGGTCCCCAAACCTGTAACAAACATGATTTTGTAGCATTACATGTCGCCGTATATAGCAACCTCGCTTCATCTTTTATTGTCAAATCAAGTTGTGGAGAAACGTGTCGAGGCTGAAAGAACTAACCTGCTGTCCATCCTCATCGTATCCCCTTTCCCAAAAATGTAATTCCTGGCTCTTCAAAATTGCAAGGTCAGAAGTACAGTAGGTTGCCCCATTCTGCCAGAAGAGGCAAGAACCATCACATGATATTATAGGTCAGAGTTTAGAATAAGAAACAACAGAATAGAAAAACGCATTACAGTGTTGAGAGACATCCTACAGTTAAGGGAATAAATGGAATGTATGTTGTGCAAAGACATACCCACGAATTAGGGAACCCGCCAGGTGGAGTTGAACCTTCATATAAGCAACGCTTTCCACGATCACAACGCTTGAGATGTATTGTGGTCAAGTGCTCTGCAACATCCTGTGGATAGTATAAGAAAGTCGATCATGAAACATCACTTGTCAGATAACAACTATTTCAGCATAAACACGATGCCTACAAGGGACTCCTCCTGCCAAATGTGGCATCTTCGCAAAATTGTCAGCAGCCGATAATAAGTTCAAGGAACAATAACATCCTGAATATCAAATGTCGGTGGAGAAGCATTGACTAGAATCAACAATCCAATCAACTTTTCCCTTTAAAATTCTATCTCACACAATCAGCCAGTCCCGAAATAAGTACACCTCTAAACCCGAAATGAGTAGCAGAATGGGCCGAACTAGTAAAAAACTGATAGTATAGCACCATTTGGCAGTATACGAGAATCACTGGAACCACAAGAGACCCAGTATGCTCAGGGACCCCACAACCCTGAGCTTTTAGTAGATTTCCAAACCTCCATTGTATATGAGATAAGTCAGCAATTCAAGCCTCACTATGTCTCCTTGTAAACATAAGGTACATGGAAGTGCATGGTTTGAGATCACAGCTAGGTTTGAGAAAATGAGTGGCATTTAACTGAAGAAAGAAGAACTAGATCAGGGAAGATGAGAATAGACGTGGTTCCTAACCAAGTTTAACGTAGAGAAAGCAGCTCTGTAGAACTATCAGGGTAGAGTTTAACGAAGAATTGTTCATTCTCCTTCACTAGTTTGTGACTTCCAAATAATCCCATGGAGTCCGTGTTTCCATCTTGGTCCAAAAGATGTGAACTTCGTGAATAGATCTGCTGATCATATAACAGATGACCTCAACTATAACATAGTAAGAAGTGTTGCTTTTCTCCATAGAGTCATTTGGTTAAAACTTGAGTTTGTTGGCTTCTTAGAAAAGCAAAGGAGATGAGGGCATGAAACGGATATCCAGAGGTGTGTCTGAGATGTTAGCACATATTCGCCCAAATGAATGATAACAATAGGATCCCTAGATTACTAGCCAACTTGGCTCATCAATGCTGCTACCATATGCGGGAGGATTCAGGGCCTCAACAGAATAGCCACAGCAAAAAAATTAAATTCACGACCAACAGCATATTAGACACTGGATGCAGAACATCAAAGTAATATGAGTCACTCAGCCTATCGAGAATTGAGAGACAAAATACATATACAGTCGGAAGAAGCGGTGGGTAACAGGGTGGCAACAGGACTACAAGAGCTACTGAGTTGAAAATTGGAACTTGGTTCTAATAACTCTATGTGCTCACCTCTGAAAGTTCAAAATATTTTGTGCAAGCAACAGATAAAAAAGAAATGATCACGCACTTCATGTCAGAGAAATGCATAGGGGAATCCAATTCTTCAATTTTACGAGTCTTCTGATAATTGCCAAAAAGCAACAGGAAGACTTACGCCGATAACTTCGTCGGGTTGCGGCCGCTGGTCCCTTGGACGATCACAGAAGTTCTTATACTCTTCCATGTCTCTGATGGCAAATGAACTAACCTGTCACAACTCACAGGTATGTTCGGGTGGAGATGATTGGTTTCGGGTCGAGTCAAGAAGTAAGGTTAAGGAAGGAGAGAAGCAGAGTACCTCGACATCACATTTCAACTCCTTTGGACAGGGCTTCACCAACAGGAACCTCTGCGACCGGGCAGCTGTTAGACAGTCGATGAAGAGGCAAGAGGAATATCTGTATATCATCACAGGAAGGGAAACAGCGGGATGGCGAGAGTAAAGATTACCTGGCGAAAGGGCTTCTGAGGGGTTCTCCAGAACGCCTGAGGCAGAGACGAGGATCAAATACAGCACCCCACAAGTGAAGAATGCAACAAAACGGAATATATATTTGAAGGGTCGGGGGCGAAGAAGAAGAAGAAGAAGAAGAAGAAGAAGAAGAAGAAGAAGAACCTGTTCGAAATAGAGGACCCTCGAGCCGTCCACCATCTCAGCGGCGGGGCACGTTAGCAATCTGGGTGCAACAAAAAGAAGACGTGGATGACAAAGCCCGAAGAGAAAGGGGGAGGTGGTAAAAAGAAGACGAATTTGTGATCAAGATCAAATCGACAAACCTGATGTTGAAGTAGTTATCGGGATCTCTGGCGGCTTGCTCCTTGGAGAACTGGCGATACACACAGAGGGGACGAGACTCAGACAGAGTGCCCGATTCATTCACTTCGCCACTTCGCCCAAAAACAACAAACAAAAAACAAGAAACAAAAGGGGAGGGGAAAGAAAAGGGAGACCTTCTCGCCGGAGAGGGAGTGAGAGACGAAGCGGGCGTGGTCCCATCGGGTGGTGGACTTGGTGAGACGGCGGAGGAGGAGGGCGCCTCCCGCCACCAGCAACGCCTTGATGACCACTCCCCTGGCCGCCTTGCTCCACCCCTTCCCGTCCGTCTCCGAACCCATCTGCTTCCCCTCTTCTTATGCGATGCCGCCGCTGCTGCTGCCGCCGCCGATGGACTTCACACTCCCTCTCCACCCCCTCGTCCTTTTTTCCCTCTGTCTCAGTTTTTAACAAAAGAAGAAAAAAAACGTTTTTGTGAGGCCTCTGTTATCCCACCGCCTCCCTGTCCACATCCCCATTCAATATTCAATTTTGTGCATTTTTGGATCTTTACAAAATCCCCTTTTTTGTATATATTCCCCACACACACACACACACACACACACATATATATATATATATATATATGTATGTATATTCATCTGAATGGTGTCTTTAATTTGCTTCTGAAACAAAATCTGTTCCGCCTTCACGAAATTTGCGCTGAATGCTAATGAACCCATTCCACATATGAATATATATTAAGGTTTCATATTTGTAAACTGTTTTCATTTTTCCACAAGACCTGATTAGTCCACTCGTGCCCCGCAGGACATGGTTTTACGCGATGTTGTGTGGCGTGCCACACGGTTTATGTCTCCAGTTCTAAAATCTTGTTTTTGCCAGCGGTGACTCAAGAGGATGCAGACGACAAACAACCTCTCTCAGAAATTTGGCGCACATAGTTATATCTGTGACATAAAAAATAAAAATAAAAAACTCGGCTTTGATTGAAATTGCAACACCCCTTATGTGATATGTCCACAATAGGGTTCACTGGAGACGCAAATGCAATCCAAATAGCCTCAAACCGCACCAGTAAGTGGCTTCTTATGACGAGATTCACAAGTGAGAGAGCCGTATTTACTTCGTGTTGCAAACATTAGGTCGAACGCCCCTTGTTTTTGGCAGGAGGAAATCTTATCCCGTCGACATTAGGAAAATCATTCAAAGGCAACTACCTATATTATAGGCCAGAAGACAAAACTTAAACCACAATCGGCAAGTGAAGGGATGACCTACTCCCCATCTGATTCGTATGTTGATTAAGCCCTGCCGATCATTGAGGAGATGGCCTCCAAGCGTCACCCAAGCTAATGTTCAACAAACCTACCTCTGCCTTCACTGATATCCGAGTTTTTCGTGTTGCAACCAAAGTCACTCACCAAAGGAATATAGATGCAAGTGCTCTATCCTCTCTTCTTACAGCTTAGCATATCTGTGGTTCTGGTTCTGTTGGAGTACTTACTAAAAAACCTTCCCACATGAGGCTTCACAGCTCTAAAAGCTAACCTCACGTCTCTCCGCAAAGAATTTCCCAGTCACTGCCTGATCTGGGAGAAGGGCTAGCCACACTCCCGTGTCTGCCCCTTCCTCCACTGAAATGTTCCCAGCCCAACCGGTCATAGCAGTCTTCACCCAGCCTGGGCAATAACAGTTGACATGTATCTTTTCCCCTTCAGGCCGATTGGACAGTATCTTTGCCATCAGTCTTGTGTAGGCATTAACTGCGAGTTTAGATACTGAGTAGTCTGTAAAAGTTTGTGGCCACCCGCCCGATGTCCACGTTCCATCATCTACTTGTTGTAGGAAAGTGGCAACTGTTCTATCGATGAGCTCCTCTGTAAGCATGTCCAAATCACCGAGCTTTCCTCTCAGATTCAAGTCCTCAATCCTCTGTCAAAAGTAAAAGATTAACCACACACTAAACAGATAATATAAATATTCAAGGCAATGAACAATAAATTTCAAGTGTTAAACAATTGCACATCGCTTGCTTAGGGTTTATAACGGCATCATATTCATATGATCTTCCTCTATCTAACAGTTTTAAGCTCTTGAGTTAAAGTTTCTAACATGTTATCAGGATCAACTGCCGATTTTCATGTTCCGTGTAATATTTCATGTCATTTTCTTGTCGTATATTTCATTCTTCGTTTTTAACTTCATGAGCATTTCCATGCACTGAGGGTCTCTAGCACTGAGAATGAGAAATTGAACTTCCTTTCAAATGTCGGATGATTGTATTTCCTGTATCATTTTGATTAGTAGTACCTCCAAGTGTCATTGAGGTGGAACTGCTACACGACAAGGACTAGGACAACTAAAGGTGGATGGACAAATACAGATTCAAAAGGGACAGGTTTTTATATGGATCAGAAGATTATCAGATAGTTAGAAAATGAAATCACAACATAAAGGTCATCCTGCCCGTCAAAGAAACATCTTTTTTCTTTCTATTTTGTCAGGAGGAGGAAGAGCCTGCTTACATTTCTTCTTCCATTCAGTCTTCCTAGCCGGGAGCTCACATTAACAATACGAGCGCCCGAGGCACATGGTCTCATCAAGGGGATCATGGCCTTTATCATGTTTTTGGTTCCGTAATAATTGGTAGCCACAACCATATGAGCAGATTCAACGGAGTTGTCAGACCCAACATTGAAGTTGACACCTGCATTATTTACCTGCAGGAGCAACAATGCAGAGGAATCAGCTTCACTTCCGCAGGTGAAGTAGTGACCGGCTATGGCTATCCCAGTCTACCATTCTTCCTACAAGAGCAGAGAGCATCCATCTCTACTAATCCAGATCCATTCAAGGGCTATCCTATTAAAGATGTTCCGAACTCCGCCGTGTGAAAGGAAATAACATACTAGTATCCTTTCAGCTAAGAAAAATTAGAAGCAACGTTTGGGACAAAAGGAGGAGGAAGAGATGCTACCAGGACATGGATGCCCTCGTAGGTTTGCCGTATCCAATCGACGAAGAGTTGAATGGAGGAAGGGTCCAAGACGTCGAGTTGATGAAAGGCGACGTCCAGACCGCCTTCCCGTAAGACCCTCGCGGCTTCACGGCCAACACAGTCGTCCCTCGACGTCAACACAACCGTCAGCCCGTGCACCGCGAGCTGCCTCGCAATCTCGAAGCCGATACCGCGGTTACTCCCGGTGACCACAGCAATCGTTTCTTTGGACCACCACCTGCATTTTTATTCCAGAATCCCGGGCCCAAATTAAACGATCGTAATCCTTTAATCTGCATCCGTCGAAGAAGGGATGGCAATGGCATCCACGAAAGAAGGGCATGCTGCTGCTGAATGCTCGCTTCAATTCATTGGGTATATACCAAAATTGAAGCGAACGAAAGGATCTCTAGACTCCCGACCGCCCCCCACAAACCCAAAAAAAAAAAAAGAAAAAAAAACGAAAACGACAGCAGGAACCGCAATGAAGAAGGAGGAGGAGGAGGAGGAGGAGGAGGAGGGGATATACCTTTGGTGATCGGAATAGGGGATGGTCCTGAGAAGAGAGATCTCCTGCAATCTTTTCTCTCTGCGCTCTCGCGCTCTTTCTTTGTTGCCTCCCATCCTCCTCCTCTGCCCTCTGCCCCTCTGCCTCTGCCTCTGCCTCGCGAGTTCCTTTCCCTTCTCCACTTTTAATCTCTGTCACGGGGAGAGGAGCTACAATCCCATATCGCCTGGTCGCAAGTTGGAGCTGGTATTCAGGTCGGTCAACGGTGCCTGCCTCTGGACGACACGTATTCCGCCCCCCATCCCCAGCTGTTGTTATTCATTCATCTTTGTTTGGCGTTGGCCATTTTTCGCTTGATTGGTCCTGCGTGATGATTGTAAGTAATATTATGGTACTTCCGATAGTCATTCCCGTAAATTTATTTCGTACTTTATTATTTTAATATTTTGTACAGAATATTACCTTTCCCTCTCTTTTTCATTACAAATCTCGATTCGATATGACATAAATGATCGTTCCGCTATTATGACGCACTCTATATCTTCTAACAGCCAACACAGCCATAACAACTCTAATGTCGTATCACCACGAGCTCGATATTTTGCGCTTGTACTAGAGTGAGCGAGCGAGAGTGATTTATTTCTTATCTCAAATTCATTTGCTGCTCATAACTTCACCAAGACATGTCCACATGCGTTTCCAGGATCTTTTCTCCAAACTCAAGTTAATCTCTTACAGGTCCCCTTGAAAATTTTAGGGGTTGTTATAGACACGCTTAAAAGATTCTATACATTTTCCTTAATTGATCATGATTGATTATAATTGATATTTTTCTTGATAATGTACAAAATATTATGTTTCTCTATCTTTTTCATCACAATTCTCAAACTGTCCCATTGATAACAGGTGATAAATGTTAATTTTGATGGAGTAAGTAGACTTGTGAAGTAACATATAACAGCTCTAATCTGAGATTTGTTGACTCATTTGTTCTCACGTCATTATATTTCCAAACAAAAAGTGTACAGCAATTTGGAAAAGAAAAAAAAAAGCAAAATAACCAATCCCTTTTTAAACATACGATCACTTTTTTTTTTGCGTAACAGTAGATATTAATTTTCAAATAATTCGAGCTATGCATATAACAAAAACGTTCAAATAAATTAGATTATGTAATTTTACCTTTCTTGAATTTGTCATCTTTCAGAAATATCAACACGGAAAAAGAACCTACTTCCTTTTGCGAATGGAACAAATTTTTTTTTTTGGGTCGATTGTATGGAACAATTGAAACGTCCCCTCCTTCCTATCACCATGGTCCACCAATGCAAACAAAATGTTTTCATCTCCAAGTACATCTGAATATTGTACAAGCTGATAACCATCAGTCTGAAACCTGCAATTCGCTCTCTCTACACCCTCATTACATCCAATAGCAGTTTTGCACTTACAAAATTGACGGAGTAAATACAAAAACGAGAGTGCAAATTTGGGGGGGAAAAGGATATTATGCACACTAAATAATAAGAAAAATGTTGAAGAATAATGACAAATTTACCACAAGACAACAACAGGGCTTGGCCTAAACGGTAGATTCCAGACTCTGCCGGTCCTATTTGGAGAACCCAGTCGATCCATGTAACAAAACTCAAGTGGGAGCTCCTGAAGTTTTCAGCACATGATAATATTCACAACCACGATCTGTGAAGCTAATGGGGCAATATCTCAGATACCCGATCTAGTGCATCGGCAGGGATCTCTCTTCCCGGAACCCGGACCTTTAAGAGATTGGCATACCTGGCCGGAAGACAAAAAAGGTTCTAACGATTAATACGTAACCAGTATATTTCACTAAATATGACGAGGGAGGATGTTTCAGCCACTCACTCTGCAGATGAAAACAAGTGTTCGTGCTCCGAGATGAAGGCAAGCAATGCCTGATGATGCAAAAGGATCACCTCATTGTAAGTGCAGAAGACGATACTTAAAAGACAGAATAAAGATTCACGTTTAAAAGGCTTGCCTCATATGGCATGTTTAGCAATTCGTAGTATGTCCGCACACGATCTAATCTTTGTTGCACAGCTTCACTATCAATTGATGGGATAGCTGCAAGGGCCTAAAAAACCAACGGAAGTTTATGTAAGCTCTAGCCATACAGGAAAATAAAGAAAGAAAGAAATCAAGTATTTGAGAATCCTTTACTCATATCTGAAGTTAGGTAATTAGTCTCGAGAGCAGAGAAGATCAAGCAGCGTGGAAATTTTTATACTTATATGGCAGGACAAAAACATCAGCAGCCTTTTGTCAGGTTATTTATTGTTCCTCTGTTTTGTTCCATAAGCCTTATGGAGTAAGACATCGATTTCTCAATAAGAAGGAACAAAATCCCCATCAAAGATACAGTTTTATGTGATCTTTAGATAATCATGGATCTCACACATAACTACTAACGTACAAAGCAAAGAGACAACTCACATGAAAGTCAATCGTGGATTAATCAATATCATGAGACACGACACACAAATACTCAAGCTCGAAATGTATTTTACTTCAAATCTATAACATATTTAAAAATCGACACATACACAGTATTTTATGATCTCATTGAACTCAATTAATTATCAACATTTCCTATTACAAAAAAAGTAGAAAGAATCTCTCTGAAACTCTCATTCGAATCCACAAAATATCTGGGAGTAATAACTTAATAGGATAAGTGAAGAGGGACACATAAGAGAAACTTAATGGTAAAGCCCGCAAGTGAGCATGCCTAGTGGCGCAATCACATCAAAATAATATCCCCATTCTACATATATATTTCTTATTCAGAAAACATATTAGATAAATATAAACAAGTATTTGCATTTTTTTAACATACCATTCATTAGATAACAATTACAACATTAAAAAAATGGGAAACATGAGTGTGAACATGAGGAAGTTTTCCACCAAAGACTACTCTAGAAGCCCTACAAGAAAATGGAGAAAGCTTTAAAAGAACACGAAAAAAGTTGAATAAGTGGTCATTTACCTGCTCCAAAGCAATTGAATTTCGACATATCTGCTGGACCCCAAAAAGGTTGATAGATTTCATATCCGACAAAGCCTACAAGAAAGATGCTTATCATCAGTACAACAACTACTGATATGTTCTATTGTAGACATTGCTCAAGAGAAATATTAACATAGAATAAATAGGATGAAATGGGAACCTTAAGAAAAGCATTTGCAGCCACGCAACATATTCCACCAAAAACATAGTTTCTTTTTGTTCCCGCAATAAAGGGGGCCATTTCCTCATCCCGGCGCGTTATCTGGATTAAACATTAACCTATGACATTAGCTTGCAAGCGGAGATATTTGAACATACAATGGCCCAAGATGGATGCAAGAAGAGAAGGTTTCAACCAAATTTCTTTAATATTGCCTGAAAATAGATCTGATTTTTAATATAGATGATTTTAAGAAAAAGCAAACTATTACAAAATCAATCATCTAACAACAGCATAAAATTATACAAAAGCGAAAAAGAATAGCTTGCAAATGAGGTCAAACAAATTATATGCTGTAACAGTCAAGTAATCAGTTGACATTGCCTAATCTGATTTGACATAGATATGTATATATGGCATTGTTTCCGACAGATGGAAGAAAAATAGATAAGCGAGGAAGCTGAGTGGAGGACAAACCAGGTGAATAGTGTCATTCTACCAAATTGAATGTGAAACTACATAAGATAATGCAGCAACATTTATTTTTTAAAAATGCTTCCACATTCGAGATCCTCAGTACCAGGGTCGAATACACTGCATGAGATTTTCAACTTTTCTAAACATGAAAAATACTAGAGACTGAGGCCTAACAAAAGATGAATTCAATAAATAGAAAGAGACTTACATTAATTGTGAATTGTACTATTCATTTGAAGCATTACAATTATGAGGTGAAATACATACCTGTGCAGTTAGTGAAATAATAAAATCATCTGGCTCTTCAGCATCTTGGTCCTCTAAGTAATCCCTACTATTCATTTCCTGGTAAATGAAAAATCTCTCTCTTAGCCATTCGCTCTGGCCTCACAAACAAATCAGAAGAAAACTCAAAGTGGTAAACATTCAAACCTGAATGTGAAAAGCAGTTTCCAGCTGCATCTCCACTCGTAAAACTTTCAAGCAATCGATTGCAAGCTTTCTGTACTCCTCTGCAAATGATGCAAGGTCCCTGCCTGGAGTACTACTCGTTCTAGAGTGCTGGTGTCTCTTATGCTTGCCATCCTGTTCCCCTTGATTCACTGATCTGAAGGTTGTCTGCCCAAGCCTACTTTCATGAAATATGTAGTTTTGCATGTCAAACCTCTTAAAGCAAGCAACAATAAGAACATCAACAAAAATTCCATATTAAGCCACATGCTCCAACACCTACTCACAATATAGCAGCTAGATTACTCACCTTTCAATTGAATCTGCAACATATTCCAAGGAATCACTCAGGGATGCCAGCAAAATCAGTTTGTTATCATCTCGAATAAGATTTTCCTGTCAGCACAGCACAGATTGAAATAAATTGCAACCTAAAATTAACACCATGATTTAACTAATTAGGAAGATTCCGAATTATCACTGGCTATATCCATTTAAACCCAGTGTGAATTTAGAGAAATCACAACAGTTTCTTCAACAGGGACTTAGCAAGCTGGAAATAAATGAACTTTAAGTTTTCATCCACGATATTAGATAAGAGATACTTTTGTTCCCAACCATCAGTGATCGCACATACCTGCTTGATTGGTCGCAAATTCAACAGTAAATCAGTGAGTTCCAATTCAACCTCCATGGATTCAGCGTCTGTAGCATTATTTTCCAAATTTTGCTGACCAAAAGAACTTGGCAAACATGCACTTGCAGGATCAAGCTGCATCAATTTCTCAATATCGTGTCGTCCGATGAGCATATAACTCTGTTTTTCTAGAACAGCCTGAAATTTTACAAAGAAACAGGAGTTTATAAAATGATGAATCAAAGATGCAGCATGATGAGTGATAAATGTATGTAAAAGCTACAGATACCTTCATTTCAACTAATGCAAGCTCCTAGAAAGAAGAAAAAGGAACCGAAACTTCATCATGTCACACGTATTTTGTCAGGGATTGTACAAAGCAATGACAAGGGTCAACAGAAGTACAAAAATAAGTGCATAGGACAAGACAAGATTAATTATGTTACTTTCACAGACTTTGTCAATTGATGTAAGAAGATCATGTCTGCTGGCTCATCATGAAAAAGATAGTTTATCAAGAATCTTACATAATAAGATCCATGATATTGTGGTACTAGTTCATGTTAATAAATGTTTTCCTGCTAAGAAGAAAAGCAATTCCACACTTCCAGTGACTTCTCGTGAAGTCCAAAGTTAATTTGTATTGAGGACAACAGGAAGAAATTACACTTCAAAAGATGGCACTGAAGAGAAACAAAAGTTTCACCCCTTAGCGTAGCTCATCCATGAAAATCACTCAGAGCAAAAGAAAACCACAGAGGATCAAGAGAAAACATACGCACCTCCATATATGAAGTGCGACATCTTTCATATGTCCGCTCGAGAAATGTTTGCACATACTTTACAAGCTCACCAGCAAATTTTGGCATTGCTTGAGCCCAACCAAGCACCTACGTTAAAGGTCAAATTACAAAGATGACATGAATGTTACAATAAAATAAATTTGACATAGATCTCCAATTACATAGTAAATTCTCAGAATCCATCGACATTGTTTGAAGGAAGAGGAGGGAGAGTGGGAGGACAGGTTGGTACGAGTATATGTATATATATGTTTTGATGCTGTTGGGGTGATCCGGTGCCAACTAGCAACAGACTAGTCCGCTTCAAATATCCCAATCCCCTTGTCCCACAGAGATTGGGTAATAAAGGAACAACACAAAGTCTTCATTCCTATGATTGGCCCCAAGAGAATGTGCAAGTGCAGCAATTCTAACCAGGCCTTGAGTGAGAAAGACGAACACACTTATCACTTAAGCAACTCCTTAGGGTTAAGGAGGAAGTGTACATTAAGGCAAGGGAACATATGTCAAGGAGCGAGGGCATGAATGGAATCACCTCTCTTGCAAGGAATTCTATTGCCAAAAGCCCTTGTAAGACTGGGCGGCCCTTCTCAATCAACGGAGTGTATGTGGCAGCAGCATGTGCTCGTGGCCGAAAAGCAGCAGGACCTATATAAACAGATATATGCATGCAATAAATGAATTTTTAATCTGAGGGCAACACAGAATGCGACACACTAACAGAGGCTAAAATTAATTCATCACCGCAAAGTGCTAATATCTCTCATTGCCTCAAATCAGCAGTGTCTTGGTCGAAGACTTATATAAGCATCGCCAAAAGTATGCTGTGACCTTAGGCTTGCATTCACACTTTAAAGAAAAATTTACCATGCCAGCCATTTTTTCAGAGAAGGAAACTCATCAAGGTAAACCTAGGTTAGAAAAACCCCAGGCTTATGAAACATCCCATTAGTCTCATCAATCAAGTAAGCCGCGAGCTGAAACCCAAGTGGGTGACCAAACTTGGAATTGTTTATGATCGATGGTTTAGAGAATTAAGCATGTGTCATGTGCTTAATCCACACACTCCTATTTGCTCCTTAACCAGCAGCCAACCATAGAGCATATTTAGTTTCATTGAAACATCAAAAGCACAAGAAAATCCAGGCTCAAACTTCTTAAGATTGGCTTTCCAAATTTCAAGGTAAAACAGGACAAATACATATTCAATCAGTTGAATAGCAACGACTTCTTCACCATATATCAGTATATGAGCGAAACGACACAAATAAAGCCAAAAAATGGTAATTTACAAGTCAGATATTCAATTATAGATCTGAGGGTAAGAGTGGTCGGATCACCAAGGATGGGAGAGCTTCATACGACACCAGGGTATGGAAGAGGATTAGAGAGGAGAGGAGAGAGTTTCTTCTTTTTAATTGATTCAAAGTAGGTAATGGGAATCGGATACAGTTTCGTCTGACGTTTGGTGTGGGGACATGACTTTAACAGATCAGTTCCCAGATTTCCGACATCACAGGGGCATTTGTTTACAGCACATCAGGAAAAGACGAATTACCTCAATTCCTCTCTCTGTTTTTTGGTTAATTTGGAAGGTGCAGAGAACTTTTGATGGGCAGGTATCTTCCATTTCTATTTTATTGAAAATTGGCTTAAAGTCATACACTTTTCGTATAATGCCTTGGTTGACATAGTCGATGATTTATCTTGATTTGACTCCCTTTTGGTTTTGAGAGCTGCTTTGTGTACGGCTTAGTTTTTTGACCTCTTTCTGGATATGGCTTTGCATCCGTCTGGTGCCATATAGTTGACTTTTTATCAATAATAATAAATAAATAAAACCAGGGATTCAATTTCATATTCTTCAGGGGGAACTCACTTGATATAGCTTGTTGGACACCTTTCCGGTAATCTACAAACATAGTTGGCAGGAAATGATCTTTCACAAAGTTCTCCACAAAAGAGAGCAATCCATCCTTCCTGCCATTTTGGATGTCAAAAGAAGAAAACTTGCATGAACAAAGCACGATTCACATAATAACTACAAGAGAAAAATCTCGAAGACACATAATGACTAAATTATATGCAAAGTATCATCTCAAGCAGCACAAGAAAACTCGATGGTTGAAATTGCCAGATAAGTTAATACGTGAGGCTCTGTTGTCATAACATATGTCGGTCCACGGAGACCTCTTTACCCCAATCAATTTAAGTTTGGATCACGGAACACAATCTCAGCTAGATATTTTTCACTGCACCTTTTTTGACTCCTAGAGGAGAAAGAAAACAGTTGGAGAAGAAAAAATTTGCTAAAATATAACTCTCAGGAGAATCAGAAGTACAAGAAAGTTCTCATGAAAGGAACAATTTATGTCCATGCCCCAAACTCGCCGTGCGCCCCCCTTTCCCAAGAAAGAAGCCATGTCCATTGAGAAAGAATTAGCACATATTCCATTCAATTTTGGGAGCAATAATAGGGGACGCTTTTTGTTTGTACTTGCTTTCGTTTATCATTTTCCAACTTTCACTGTTCAAGAACATTGGTTTGGCAACTCAACTAGGGACCGTGAAAGATTGCAAATCAACTTCTGATGAAAGCCCTTTTTTCGCATCTGGTAGTAAGAGACCGTGAAAGATTGCAAATCAACTTCTGATGAATCCACAAGAAAACATTGGATCTCCACGTCAACACTACCCCCCCCTCCCCAAAAAAAAAAAAAGAGGAATATGTGCAAAAGTGTGGCCCAAACCTGAAGTTAGTTCTATACTATCACCAGCAAATCAAAAACTGAGTATGCAATAAAAAACCATATTCAATTAAGTGACTGATTCATACAATATACTTGCTGGTATACATAGAGTACCGGGACAGAAAAAGAAAATCACATACTTTGGCTCGCACACGTCAGCAAGACTAGAACACTTGTAATTATAGAATTCCAGTACATTCTGTTAGCCCATATCTCACAACTATGCCATAGCAACCATTTAAACTCTCAGTAAAGGAGAAGTTAAAACCTAGGAAAACCAATCAATTCAATATCCAAGAGGCAAGAGGCTTTCTTCCAGTATGAGAGGAGCAGAAGTACCACGGACATGAGGGGCTCCATTAAAATTTTTATGGTATCCCCATAAAGATGATTGCCAGACAGTGTTGACTGTTGCTAGTGACAATCAAAATAAACAAGCTCTGTTTGGTTTTTGTTGTTGGGGGGGGGGGGGGAGGCGCGGAGGTGGCAGTGTTTAGAAGGGCAACACGGAGAAATAGGTTGATATCCAATATAGGTATGCCTAAGATGTATGCCTTCTCACACTATGGGCTTGCCTAAGTAAGATTAAAATAGCCTTCTTCCACTATGGACATGCCTAAGTAAGATTAAAATATCCAATATCCTCCTATAGAGTCATTATCTATGCCTCCTTCTACCTATCTATGACCTTTTAACTTCCACTGTCCTTATGAAGTATCTAACAGACATCATTCAATATGTCCAAACTAACTTGAGCAAATTTACTCGTTTATCCTTGGGACAACACTGACTCTTCACTTCTAATCTATCTTTCTAGTATGAAAACACCTCAGTGAAGCAATCTCATCTAATGTGCATGTTAATGCATAACAGCTAATTTTCGTTTCCATAAAGCTCAGTCAAAGCAATACTCTTGTGCAATATGAGAAATGACCTATCCTTCAACCAATATTTGCACAATGAGCCAATTGATATCCAATTTCAATACTGAATCATTTAAGCCTCTTCCACAATGAATCCACTTTACTCAGCCATTTATAAATACAAACTTTTTCATCCACAATTACCATTTTACACTTCCTCCCCCATCATCTTACCCACTGAATCGCCTCTTAGAAGATATATACCAAGAAAGTTCTTGAATATATCCATCTTATTCGCCCAATATAAGAACAAGATAAGAGCTCCAAGTTGAACCTTACTGGCATTTCCAGGTGTTCTCACTCTAATCACTTTTTCTCATACATGTCATAACTTCAAGTACGCAAAACATGATAAGCACATTATATGTCCTCATCATATATATGTCAAATTTATATAAAGGAATGCCTTAAGTCTTTGTAAAGCAATTCAATCAATTCTTGATAGGTAAAATCATAGTAGATCTCTCCCACATATGAACAAGTCGACCTCTATAAACTTGGTCTTTAAGTCAACTTATCCTTCATTACCGAGTCCTACTTTTGCTGCAGAAGCACTGGATTTGGCATCTTTGCAATTAGCATGATTGTGCAGACGCCCTTCATATACTCATAACCATTATTAGGGAAAAATATTCTATCAACAAAGTTAAGAAAGCAAACCAACCACGTGAGCTGTATACAAGAATTTACTTAAGCATCTGAATCTTAATGCATCCTCATAGAACAAATATTGGATATGAACCAGTAATTCTTTGAATAAATTCCTATAAAAGCCATTTAACAGCACAAAAAGCAATTAAGCCTTCCCCAGAGGCACTCTAAACCCAATGTCATGGTTAAGCAGGTAAGAACTTTCAAAACTACTAATCACCAAAATTTTCAATTGTGCTAAATTAGCAACCTATGAACCATGGACACTCTCCGGGAGCCTCCGTGTCATGTCGGACACGTGTCGGACGTGTCGGACACCGACACTCATCCGACACTCTTTTTTTTTATTATATATTTATTTTTGGATTTGAATCAAATTAATTTGATTGAAATAATCATAAAAATGATAATTTATTATGTATATATAAAAAAATACATTAAATATACGTGTCCTAACATGTCGGAATTTTCTATTTTTTGAGAAATAACGTGTCGGTGTGTCGTGTCATGTCGTGTTGCATCGCGTCGCCTCGCATGTCGGTGCTACTTAGTTAGCAACTAGTAAAAGCAAAAATTCCTTTGCAGAAGCACAGTCAAGCAAAAAGTAATGTCAGAAACGTAGGACATGAACCAGAAAATGGCTTCCCATGGTGATTATGCTACCAATGCTAAGTGTGCAATTCAATATGTATGCTCCAAAAGAGAGATTACAACAGTATTCAGCTTACCCAAGCTGGGAATACTTCTTTGGTAGCATGGAAGAAACTTTATCGGTAAACTGCAAAGCAAGACATCAGAAAAAGCTACTAAGAGAAACTAGCAAAAAACTTGAAATATTCCATTTATAGTCCACTACCAAGAGAACAGGGCGATATATGGAAGCTGTCAAGTATATGCCTTGCTCAGGTAACACAGCTGCAGATCCATAACCTTCTTGTAACATATTTGAACCCCTCCTACTCCACCCTTGGCGAATAAGATCACCACCTAAAATACCAGGGATCGTGCAACAGAAAAGGTGATTCATTTAGAATGACTTACACAAATTAAAACCGACCACAACTGACAAGATGATTATATTAATAAAACCAATCAAATCCACATCTTCACAATACTAATCAAGAACAACAACAATCAAACTTCCCCCATTATGTGGTGTTAGCCAAGTAGGTCCTTTCAGCTACAAGTCTTTTCAAGTATTGAAGATCATTACTGAAAATTCCACCTAGGTCATATTAGAACTTAATACCCACACCCATGTCATAAAGTCACATCTAAAGGCCTCCCCTTTCTGCATCCAAACGACCTTAATTAAAAAATCAACTGATAAATCATATCTTCATTTGTGAGAACTTGATTTTTCTCTTTTTCATTTTCCTGTGGGGAGGCGGTATGGCGTTTCAGAGGTGTTACCTTGACTCATCTTGTTACATAACTTAGAATGCTCACCCAATGAGAACAATAAAATAAATTAACAGTAAGAGAGTGTACTTGATTAATCTGATAGTTTACTGCATGTGGGCTAAAATAGACAAAATAGGAGCAATTATCTCAAGACAGAATGTAAATAATGGACGAAGATTCTTCCACATACCCTGATTAGGCACAGATGCAGTAGCATCTGTGAAGCGGAAAGCAAATGTGAGGCCACCTTCTGAGCCATCCCTGTATCACATCAGATAATTATCACGTGCAAGCAAACATTAAATCCAAAAGATGACAGCAACTCTCTATTTTCTCCAGAAGGATCTGAGTATAAGAATTATCAGATCTCTACTACAGTCCAACAAAATTTAAAAATCCGTGGCCATTTAAAGAAAAAGAGAATTTAAGTGACATTCCAAAAGAATTATTGCATTAAGCTGTAACCCCTCCAATGAAAAAATTGTGTTAAGCAAGAGGTGAATATGAAATACAACAAATTGCAAGGAAGCATGTGGATTAGATCATGATATCTAGTGTTTCCATTCATGATGTCAATGTCTACCCAGTCAAGAGTTTATTATAACTTACAGGTGTGTTGTAACTTAACGAATGTATGCTGTAGGTTAATAGTTACATGAGCACAGGTGAATCGTCCCTCCGACAATTTATTCTTTATGGAGAAAGATCAACAAAACAACAAAGGACAAGGTTTTTAAGGCTACTGAGACACGAATAAGAAGGGCAAATTGCAGCACCACACATCCCAATGCACAAGTCAACAAGAAAGCAAGGTTTGCCCATAAAATCTTGGTTTGACCAAAAAAAAAAAACCTTAGGACTTCGAAAGAAAATAAAAGAATCTTATGGACGGTTTCGATACAATATGGGAGGCCCACCCCATAGAAATTGTCTAGCTGAGAGTGTCCCTTGGCCCATTCTAAATCTTTCAGACTGCAAGTCACCAATGGCTGGGGCTCCTGAGCTCTCTAGAGTCATATGCATGTCTCAAAAAGTGTATGACACTTTGTACCACCACCTCAATATGAGAAACATTCAAGACGCCTATACCTTAAAGGCCATGTAGAATCGAATACCTACTCTGTTACCCTAATGCATGCTTTATATCAAGGAAAATCATGGCCTGCCCGTCTAATGGATATATGCACATCACGATCTGATGCTTCACAATATGAAGCTGAAATATCAGAAGTTCTAGGCTCTAGCAAATACTACCACCAAATCCACCTTCATCAAAATGGTGCAGTCGACCCATATGGCCTTCAAATGTGATTATTCATCCTTATACAAATTCTGCAGTGATAATCTAGTAATAACCTTCTTCTTACCCAAGTTGAGTACAAAGTACACAACCAACTACAAGGAACCAACTGCATCACCCAAGTTGAGTACAAAGTACACCACGTGAAACCCTCATATCAGTATCAAATACAAACTTATCTGCAAATTCGGTTCTCATTTTTTATTACCTTCCTCGCATATGTATAAGACTGGTACCCACAGCAACCGCCCCCCCCCCAAAAAAAAAAAAAAACAAGGCAAAAGATGAAAAAGAAAAGAAAACATCTGAGACCCAAAAATGTCATTTCCATAGTAAGCCATTCATTATTAGGTTACAGCTTCAATTTCCATTACTCTTCACAAGCCACTCTGCTATATATGACAGCACATGAAGCATTGAATATGGGTCAAACAAGAATTGAAGCCCCAAAAGTACCGAAAGAAGACCTTCCCAAAAGAACCCTTTTCTTCAGCTCTTGTATGTACAAGAATTAGGAAAATAATATGATAATCAGGATAGGAAGTTACTTGCTCTTTTCTTTATTGGGGACCTTGCTTGCAAGTCTAGCTGTTTGCACAGCAGCATCAGCAGATGCAGCTTCTGGAGTTGCCCGCAGAATCTCGCAGATGAGTTGTTGGCATTCACTCTGGCAAAATTTCGCACAAACGACTTTAAAAGATTACAAAAGAAGCCCTCTCTCTCTCTCTCTCTCTCTATATATATATATATATCTATATCTATTTTACCTCTAATAGCATCTCATTCGTGTCTTTTCCAAGCATGGACATGAAATTATGTGGAGAGTTCCCCCAAGATATCCATTAAGCCACACTAAATAGTGGAGCTCCGAAACTACAAAGTTGCGGTTCTTAATGCAGTTATGTTTATCAAAATGTACCACAAGGTAATCTCTATAATTCCCAAAGTATGCCTACTATCTGAAGATGGGTAATTTCCTTATGCCCATCACCCTCTAACAAGTCCGTCGAGTGTTCACAAGACCAACAGGATATACATACCTGCAGAACCGTCAACGAAAATCCAACACCATAACCCCCAGTGATATGAGATGTCTCAGAATCAGGGTTCCAATTCGCATCTGCTGAAACAGACTTCGGTGTGTTTATGTCAACTTGTTGGGACTTCGTCTCCAAAAGCTCACCAACAACAACATGATTTTCTGAGTAATTGATGCTAGACTTCAGTTTAGATTTCACATTGTAAAAGAGCACCAAAATAGTAATCAAATGTCTTACCAAATATCCGGACAACGGCATCCAGAATTGAGTCAAGAAGCTCTTTTGCTGCAACCTGGGCTTTCCCTGTGGGAGCCATCATAGCAGACACAGGACTTACAGCCCAAAGAGTCCCAGCCAGCGATTTCCCATTCAGAAGCTTCTGTTTTGGCAATTGGTAGTGTTCCAGTTTTCTCATTGTCAACTGCAGACTTGTCACTGCCCCGAAGACAGCATGTTCAGTAAAAGGCCTTGAAGGATCAACTAATGCTGCATGAGCCTTGATTTTGGAAGTGATGATCTCATGAACTGTTGGTCGCAATCTTTGGCTGCTCCAAGACAAATAAGATTGGTATCTCTTGCAAACAGTAAATATTCGTTTAAGACAGAGAAGCAAAGATGGCAACCCTAGTAGAACAGGGAGTCATACCAGATCAGGTTAAAGTTAAGATTATGAGCATTTCATAGACAACGCCAAAGAATGTACTTCAAATGTATACTTAAGCAAGATGACCAGTAATCCTTTTTTACATGATTCAAGTCAAAGGTAAACACCTGAGGCAGCCCACGTAAATCCAACAGGAGCAAGCTTTTGGATAAAATCTAGGAGGCCTCATCTGCCTAAGCTTTTGGATAAATATAGGAGGCCCCATCTGCCTAAAGAGTCAGCCCAGACGTCCAACTGTGCAGCCTTTGCAAGTATGATGTAACATGTTCAGATTTTTCGATTATCAACACAAATAAATAAAAGTTGATTCTACCATTTTATCTGTGCTTGTAGCCCATCAAAAACACAAGCTTCCAGGTGAGCATAAGGTCCAGTTCCATAGCTTTCCACCCCAACTAAAGCTCAAGACTATTCCAAAAACACTCAGGGATTTGCTGGAATCATATGCCAGCTCACTTCCCAAATCTCATGTCCGGCATGTTAGAGGTTTTAACACACCCAAAATACTGTACTAATATTACTCTCTTTTGTCATTAAGAATTTCCTAGAAGGATTATTTGATACCCTTTGTGATGTCTACTCATCATCTTTTGTTCTAGTTCATCTAAATGTGCAAATTCATTTCTGGTTACTGGTTCAATGTTTTGATATGGAAAGAGATGTCACAACATAATTAACACAAAAGTGACCAATTAGTTATCCACGTAAGTGTCAAGGATGGAACCATTTAACCAAGTTACTTTTTTGAGTTTCAGCATCTTTAGAGGATCCAATATCAGCATTCAAATGTGCCTTCAGCATGAGTCCTAAGAGATGAAACAACAACACAAAGAGGAGCGGGAAATCAAACTTACACCTATCAAACAGAAGAGAAAAGACATCATTTGATTGTTTTAAAGAAAAATTTGAAAAAAAAATAGACAGAATCCCTATCTATCTCTCTCTCTCTCTCTCTCTCTCTCTCTCTCTCTCTCTCTATATATATATATATATATATATATATAGGCAACATGATATTAGCTTTCAAACTACGTATTGGTTAATTTTAATATTACTTTGTCTAGAATTATTTTTAAGGAATACAGTATTTAGCACCATTTACACCTCCTTGCAGAAAGATACAACTAAGTAGGATAGTTTACAGGACAAAAGAGAGAAGAAAAGAAAATTCCAAGAAAAGCGTCCTTTTCACTTATTATTTCAACGATTTTGATATGATACTCATTAAAATAGCACCTTGCCAATTTAAAAATAGAACATTTTGCCCGATAACAATTTAAAACAAGACAGATCTCTGATACCCGTTCTATTGTTAGACATTCATCCATTTCCTCAACTTAGGCATATGCTTTTACCTATCACCATTGTCCCAACCTGAACTACTTCATAGCCAGGTTCCTAAGTTTTATTCAATAATAATTTAGGTGACTCAGAAACCTCGAATACTCTAAGCCTGACACTAATATAAGAGTTCAACATTGACAACCAATACTGGGGATGGACTATATTGCTGTAAAAACACAACATGAAAGATGGAACCTACAACAATGAATTTCTATTTCGAAAACCAAGTCAAACAAAAATAACAGAATCTTTAATAATGCAACACACCATATAATTGCACCAGCTGCCGCAACTTTACCAAGCATGCAGAGACATTCAACCATGGTCTGCAAATACTTTACATGAAGCGGAGCATCGCTCTTTTTGACAAATTCCTGCATTCAAGTACCAAATCCAAAGCTCAGACACTCCAAGAAGTAGAAAGCAACAAGAGAATGCATCTGAGATAATTTGATTGAGTCACTGCACCAAAAATTCATCTGGAGTAGCCTGGGAAAGCCATGTCGGAATCTGCCGAGAAAAAATCTTAATTTCACCATTGACCCTTGTTGATGCATGATGCACATCTGAGTTTTCATTATGATGTTCAAGAGCACCCTCATCTTCATAACCATCAAATGAAGAACTGGAAAGAAGGTTATATGTTAATCTGGGAGAACTTGTAAAAGATAGTGAGACGATCAAAGAAAACTAAAGTAAGTCTATTACCCCATGGAAGATATAACCACATTAAAAGAAGGAAAGAAAATTGTTTCACAATGTTCTAGCCATTGTGAGAAAATTATCGAATCACACTAGAAATTTAAGGTAGAAAACTTTTACTTAGATTACCGCACTAATACCACCTCTACCGAATCAAAAGTTCGCTGAACACAGGAGGAAAATTCTGACAAGATGTTTCTCCCATTTATTTCTATTTTTTTTTTTTTTTGATAACCCAGGGAACGCCCGCACGGCCGACAGCCGGAGAGTAAACCCTGGGGGCGACACGTGCTAGCCACCACACACGTGCCACCGGTTAAGTCACCCTGCGGCGATTCTCCCATTTATTTCTTTATTTCAGAAAAATTCTAAAAACATATAAGAGAATCACTGTTCTCCTTTCTCTCTTTTATCTCCACATAATATTCACTATCGCAGAAGAAATTCAACTCCACAAGGATTAAAACACAACCAAACTCTCTCTTTTCAGCTTCTCAATTTTCACAGATCACTAGAAGTGCATGCCAGTAAAGCAGGAACATTAAAAAATGATCAAATACAGTTAAGCAGATAGCCAGTAGACTAATCTAGAACAACATTAATCAACGAAACGCATGAGCAGAGTAGTTGACAGTGCAGTGTACTCCATATATAGGTACGTGTCGAGCAACTTTTAAACAAGATAGCATTGACATAAAAAGCAGAAAAAACGATTCCCAATGATTTCATCCAAAATTTTTAAAGGTTCTACTAATAAAAAAGAGAGAGTGCAGCAACCAGTAAGGACTATCATATAGGAACCTAGAGAAGTTACTGGCTAAAAACCAATCTCCAATCTTACCCTCCGTCAATTGAACTTGACCGATATGATCCATCTACAGTTCCTTGGCCACTAAAGTGGCTATCACCTCGTAGTAATCGAGTTCGCCGAGAGACAGGTTGTAAGTTACTCGTAGAGACAGTTATCACCGCAGTAGATGGTACCTCATCATATCTTTCATCAATGTCCGAGGCAGCTGAGCTGCAGAAAATTGTAAGGTTAAAAGCAATAGATGATGCCCAAAAAGTGGTACTCCAATTGCCTCATTAACTTAAATTGACAATAGAGGCTTTGGAAAGGTAACCTGCCAACCATTCTTAGGTGTGGAAAGAATTCTTTGATAATGAAAACAAGAAAGAGCACCAGTCAGTCAAAACTTCGCCTAATGAAGTAGAAGTTGCAAGAATCAACTTTACTAGAGAAAAATGAGACCTAAGAGCTGCAAATGTTATCTCAATGAATTCCAGAGAATTGAGAAACCAGTGGTCAAACATAGTCTGTAAAACTTTAACAGAAATTTCAACTTTTTATTTGGGCATGACCTAGAGAAAGAAATTGGAGAAAAAGCTCTACCTGTATTCTCCTCTGTTGTAAAGATGTGCATGCAAGTCCTCCAGAACTCTATAGAAGAGAACTCCTCTAAGCTTCGTCAACTCAGATCGAACATCTTGAAGAGCACCAACCTGAAAGCCAATGTTAATTTTATAATCACAGCTTGGAGATAAAATCTAGCAATAATAAAACTGCATGATGTTCTCTAATTACAGTCAAACTTAATGCAACAATGCTTTTGACCTTACAACAAAACTAATGACAACACGGTCTGAATGAATTAGCCAATATATTCTGGTGCTCCAGGCCAACTTTACTTCTCAGAGAAAGAGAGAGAGAGAGAGAACCATGTGCTGTAGCATGGGTCCCAATAATTGAAAATTTGAAGAGAACTCACAATGGACGATGACTCAAGGAGGGACCATGTTCCTTTAAGCATCACCCTAAACCACCTGAGCATCACAGCTAGGGTTTCTTAAGGATCACACAATTCTAAAGTATAGACTGGCTAAAACTTTTATAGTCTTCATAAAACTAGAATAATAGAATCGCGACTATTTTTAGAAACATAAATAGACTACTAATTCAACTAGGAGAAGAATCCCAATCCTTCCAAGACTCTTATTTGAGTTGTCTGTAGAGGTGGCAAATGGGTGAGCTAGGCTAGGTCAGGTATGGATTGGTCACAAATGGATATACCCAGGTTTTGCTAAACAATTTGGATGACCATACCTAACCCAACCCGGATACAACCCAAACCCACCCACATAATTCACATTTGTTTGGGAGTATATTATTAACAGCAAAGGTATAATAGTAGGAAATTAATATATACAGAAGTGTGAAAGTTTAGCCGATGTAGAAAATGAATGAACAAAGGCATCTGCAAAATTAACAAACAGAAAATAGAAACAAATCTGCAAAATCAAATGAATAGAATTTTTTTAGGAGAACCAGAAAAATATCAGGCGAGAGATAGAGATAGATAATAGTGGCTCATTGCACCGGCACTCCTCCCAGTCACTCCTGTTGCCTACCCTCCCCGTCCAATCCATGCAGTCATCAGCGTCCGATTCACACCGTGCGACTTAGTGAACAGTCACAAGACTGAAAATTTCCTCACTCGATTGATCTATCCATCACGAGGGAGAAGATGGGCAGAAGCGACGGTCCAATTTAGCCGTCATTAAGTGGGCGACACTGTCATTGCTCGGCAATAGATACATCCACCATCAGCCAGATGTCTAGGATGAAAGAGAAAGAGAGATTGACGAGCACAGGAGAGAGATCAAAACTGTTGCTATTGCTTGTAAGACAGACACTAGCAAGACCATCACTGTTGCTGTCAACGCCGTTGGGAGACCGGCTGCCGTGGGGGACATTACCGAACAGCAGTGAGGCACTGTCAGTGTTTGCACTCTCCACCCCTTCCCTCTCTTTGACAGCTCTCTCTGTTGCTTTTTCTGTTTTTTCTTTTTAAATCTTCAGATGATAACCCTTTTGGGGCTGAAATAAAATAGTAATCAAAATGAATTGATAATGGGTCTGTTTTATACCCATTTCAAGTTGGCGTTTGATGCTCTGAACCTATTTCAATCTGGTTTTAAATTTTTTGACACTCCAAATAATGCCTGGCTCACTAAATTTCATTGAGTTAAAAGGTGGGTCATGGAACCCTTTTGTCACCCCTAGTTGTGGGTGTGCATCTATCCACCTTCACCAAAAGTTGATAATAATTGGAATACTAAGACAAATATCAAATTGTTCAATCTTGTGGACTGCATCATTCTTGCCCTTCAGTTAGTGTCGAACACTCAAATCAGTCAACTTCATCCTTATCACCATGACCTTCTTAACCGAAACCAAGTATTAATCAATTTAAGCACCCTTTAAGAATGGTTGTCAACCAAAATCATTATACGGATGCTTTGACTTTGTCTTGCGAAACCCAAGTGCTCAATCAAGTGTGCATAATCTTAAGACCTTGCTTGATTCAACCAACATGCACATTGATACAACATTCATGAGCAGCATGTCATACTACTCCACACCAACGTTACATGACCTTCAAGATATCCTCCATGCTTGGTTCATCTATATTCTCATCCTTTTCCATGCAATCAACAATGTCCAATATCCAAACTCTTCAACCTGAAGTATGGATTCAAACAATTGAAGATCTTGAACACTTACACTATTTTCCCATTCCGGGACTTGATAATAGTCGTATAAGTGGGTTGCGACTTGAGGGCAATAAAATATTCATTTAGCATCCTTGATATATCTTCAAACTTGGAATTCAATTCAATAACCATTCCCAGAGAAAAATGTAAATCAAAGTTTTGTAGAACTTTCACTGTAATAACAATCCGATGCAGGACAATGAGTCTCAAAGTAGGAAGCCCGATCTAATAGACAATTTTAAGAAAAATCACAACAAGGCATCACACCAAAAGCTTCCAAAACATCACACCTGGGATTTCTTAAACATCACGATCAAAAGAAGAATTGTATCAACTAATTCAAAAGCAAAGACTTCCTAAAGTTCAATATTCTTCATAAAACTATTGAACAGAAGGGACTACAACCGTTTATAAACATTAAAACTATTTTTAAGTTCCCACTCCAAGTTGAATTAGGAAGTCTCAAAACAAGATATTCTAAAGAAGAGAGTGAGTTTCCTACTTAAAGAAAGGGAAATTATTTATATCCCAAGATGGCTCAAAACATAATACAAAAAACTACTAACTCAACAAGAAGAAAAATCTTGATGATTATACAACTTTTATTCGAGTTGCAAACAAAACTATAATCCATCTTCATCAAAACACACTGACAACAGAAATCTTATGGCAAAAATCAATCAGTTCAATCGTGTGGGCTGCATACCACACTTCGACTTAAATCTATAGTTCTGATGGCTTTGATAGAAGATATTGGTGCTTAAGCGCATAGAAAGTCAGTTTAGAAAAATAACAACCAGTTACGACCCCCTATTGTCAAAATGTGGAAACACAAAAACTTAAATTGAGGTTGACACTCAATGATTATATACAGACAAATGCTTCTATGAAAAACCACATTTTATGAATAAAACACCCATAAAAGAAATAAAGCAGCAAGCAATCAATCCAAGAGCAAATAAGAAGTAAAATCAAGCAAAACAAGACACAGAAATATACATGGTTCAGCCAATCTGCCTAAGACCAGTGGGAGAGGCAAAGGAATCCACTAGATCAACAGGAGAGGAGAAAAATGGTGTGTCCACTCTGAACAGCAGTCTAGCAAGAATGCGAACAATGTTTCCAAAATTAGAATCTAGCCCAAGGCCAATCTCACTCAAACAGAGATTATAAAAGATTATATTTGCCCAAATAGACCAAAATGCACTCTGAAACACTCCTTTGTATGAAACTTCCTTGCTCCTGCAAACTGAGTCTTTCTAAGCCTGCTTCTACTGTCTCTCTATTGAACTTCAAAGCCTAAAACCTTCGAATTTATATTTGAAGTAACAGAAACTCTACTTTGGATGCCTCCAAATGTCCGGACACATTTATCCGGGACATACTCAAAAGCACAAACAATTCTGGCCGCGTGCTGGATGCCCGGCCAAACCTGGCCAAGAGCCAGGCTGTCTATATTCTCCAATCCAATTTTCCTTTGAACATCCAGTTTGACCCACTGAACTCCCAAACTTGACCTAAATCCTTGCTTGTCACTTTGGGCTTCCTCCCACACATAAAAAAGGCTAGAAATCAAGACACCGTTTCACCACCAGAAACCTCTGAATTTGCTACTTTTTTTTTGGTCAAGGAATTTAAAAGGGAATTACTGGTTATCAGGGGTTCACTTGTTTATACGCTTAGATACGCCTAAATTAGTATCAATTGGTTTTCAAGGCAAACTTTGAAAGACTGTTTTGCCTATTTCTTCCCTCCCTTGCCTGCATATTTTGAGTCCATGGACAAATTTGTTCAGCCTCTCTGATGAATTTAAGATATATTAGAGGTGGACAAAAAAAAAGGGACAACAGGATTGATCACTTATTGATTTTTCATAGTTCTTAACAGAAATTCATTTAATTTTCTTGTTCAATCAAACAGAGCAATCTGAATCTTTATCGCCCACAATACAATCTTAAACCTTGAAAATCAACTATAAGCTAGTTCTAATATCAAAGAATTTGCATATTCTCCTTTTGTTGCAACCTATTACCAAGAGCAAAATTAGCAGAAGCAACAAGTCTACGAGGCATTTCCAATAAGAACATTCTTTCACATTGCAGGACAAATCAAGGAATTTTTCTGTGTCTTACCGTCTGAAGACCCTCTCTCTCAAGCATCAACATAGATTGGACATGCAACTGAACTGCGGCATAAAATTGCTTTTCAAGTGTCAGCTTCTCAATTCTACCAGGAACCTGGGCCACATTTTCAAAAGCAGATGATGAATTTCCACAATAGCATTAAGTGGCATCTCTCATTGGCATAATGTGTATAAGGAAGCAGGGTGCCACATATGGATTAATCTCTAGATTAAAATTTTGCATGGAAGAGGCCAAGCAAGCTAAACATACCTTAGCAATATTCTCGATTTGGTCCAACAGAGAAATAATGTGACGTAGTGTAACCGACCGATACCACAACTGATGCAACTGCTTATTGCGGGCACCAAGTTGCTTCTTTGCCTCAGCCAGATCAACCTTTAGAACAGCAATACTTTCGGCTGACTCACTGAACAATCGCAAAATCTGAAGCAAAAATAAAATTTTAAAAGGTTGCAGAAAGAAGGCATTTACGCTCTTGATATCCCAAAACAAATACTCAGAAGTCAGATCACAAAAGTTATTGTGAGAGAGAGAGAGGAAGAGGGAGAGAGAGAGGAATGCAGTACAAACCATTTGCTGCCAATATAAAAGCAGTAACGGTAGAAAAACTATGTACTGAAGGTGCTACCACATTCAGCCACTTATTTACATAGAAGGAAGTAATTATTGGAGGATCACATTAAAAGGATGAAAACCAAAAACAATGCTGCAAAGACTCTTTCCTGTTTTTTTTTTTTTCCGTTTCCCTTTCCTAAAAGCAAAAGGAAAATTTTACATAAGGTACCAGGGGTATCTCCCCCTATGAGATACTCTAAAAAGTGTAACAAACTGTCCACGTCAAAACGTGATTTTCAGCAACTTAAAATTTAAGACCAGTATCCATCTATTCTTTGCAACAAAAAAAAAAGAGTCCAGAGTCTAAAAATCCTCAAATCACTGACTCCATGTAAGACAAAAAATTGTTGGAGGGAGGATGGAAGCAACTATCAATATTGAAAATGTCTAACGAAATGGAAAGCCAGCATTTTAGCACTAAAAATAATTGAGATATACATGGATCATTTGCACTAGTCAATACTGGAAAATCAATTCACATTCGATCTATGAAGAATGCCCAATAGACCTTCTTTCCCGTTTGAGACCTTGTGAATGACAACACTCTTAGGTCCAAATATACAATTCCAGCATCAATGGATCCTTCATCCCAAAGATCAACAGAATATATCTCGTATACGATTCTAAGTTAAACACATTGCAAGATGGAAATGAGGATATATTATCTAGATCCACTAATCCTAAATGGACAACTAACAGCAATAAGCCAAAAGCTTAGTAACAAGCATTGCTTAAAATATTATAATCGTAACTTTGTCCCTCCTTTGTCAGTGAAAGCTTAGTGACAACATTATAAATTGCAGCCAGAATTTCATCCACTTAATTGCATGGCACCAGTATTTATGAAAAGAAAATCTGAATTGCAACAGAAAAAAATGCAAAAACCACTGTTTCCATTATAAATTATTAGGTCTAAGGAGAAGCATCATCAAGAAACCTGTGAATAATTCTGAATTGCTTTGTTGAAACCACTATGATATGCATGTACAACTTCATCGACAACTTCCTCAATGACATCACTTTTCTCCTTCAGAGTTTTAATTTTACCCTCACGATCTTTTGACGTCAATATTTCAACAACGTGTGGCAAGGAGTCAAAACGTGCAGCAGCCCAACTTTCACCTATCTCTGAAAGCTCTTCCCTCAAGTACTGCAATTACATGCAGAAAGACAAAATTAGCAGATGGCAAGCTCCAACAATAGCGATGAAACAACTTTACTTAAAAAGATATATGATGCAGAAAACATACAGTAACATATGCATTAGACTGCCAAGCGGGCATTATTCTCAGAGAATTTATTTTGTCCAGCAAATACTATTCCAGTGGCGGTGGCGTACTTAAAATTTTTTTTTCAAAAAAATGAATATTAGACTTTTGGTTATTTCATATTACTTCAAATGTTAAACCCGTGACCTTGTTACACTAAATACTAAGAATCTATGAATAGGTGTACCTAGATCTGCACTTAGACTCACTCCAAGTTAAAATGTTGTTTTCCTTTTGGCAGAAAATTCTAACGTGGCTTATTGACTATAATGAGCCCACCTAAATAGGCCTTTAATAATTTATCCTCCCAAAGAACAAAAGTATTAAAGCATTCTTCATTAGCTTTAATGCCAATAAACCTTCTTATGTTTAGTTCTCTGGCCACTCAATGGTCTCAACCTAGTTTTGCATCTTTATGCTTATTCTTATATGCCCATAATGGTGGCAAGAATGACCAACAAGACAAGGCGTGGATATTCCATAAACTTGATGCAAATCTCATCAGAGTACTCTGTCCATCGAGCTTTTGCACTAAACTTCCCACATGTGAGATTTCATCTCTTTCCCAAATGAAGGGCGATGTTCCATGAATTGGTCGTTCACAATATTCTCTTACACCATCCTTCTGGATAGAATCCTAGTTTAGTGCATTCGATAAGCCCAACTCTTTGAAACATCACTGTGGAGACACTCTGGTTGGTCAGTGCATCTCTAAGTTGCCCTTGATATGCCGAAACGACATAGCCATGTCTCTTGCCTTTTGTCAACATTTCTCCTATTTTCTGGTAGACAATCAATACCAATCACCAGACCTTTCAGTGTCTCGCAATTTACTTAAAAGAACACTCGAATCTCGGAAATACGCATTCGCAAAGGGATAAAATGTTCAGACCACGATTTAACTCTCCACAATCACTCCCATCTTGTTGCTCTTTAAGACTAGTGTTTTCTACATCTGTATAAAACATGCCACAGCCCATCACATCTGCTCCTACTAATGATTGGATGAAATTCCTCATTAGGTCATCCTCTTCCCATATGAACGACCTCCATTCTGGCCATAATGTCCCGTTTTCACGCTAGAACGTCTAATGGCCACCATTGCATGTGCCAAAGCCACCTAAGCAGGATTATTGGCAACATCTTTTTCCGTACACCCATCTCCAATCCCAATTTTCCTTGAGTGGCCAAACATCCAACATAACATCCCAATTCCGCTTGTGAAAGATGCTTCTTCACATTCCGTCAAAAACCAGAACAAAGGAGGGGATACATTAGGTAGTGGACAAAAAGCACTTCCGCTTAGTTGATTCCTTATATTCACATCATGAATCAAAGTAGAGGTATATTGCCACTCGGTGGTAGACCTGATCATGGACATAGCAGTCCGTTCTACGAATGGAAGGATTTACACGAGAAGTGAGGCACGCTTGGGCAAACTAGGTGAATTTTATTTGGCTCGGTCAACATCCCAACCGGGGCATGGGCAGAATTGAGCAAGGCCCGCCGACCCATGAATGATCATAAGATAGAAGCATGCCATTGTTTATATATTTAGCAAAACCCCGAAACTTTCTTACCCTTCTTCTTAATTCTTATAGCCGCACATTCCATCTTCAACCCCAACCCCAAACCCAACCCCACCCGCCCGCGTCGGGGAAAGAACAAAGAAAGACACTTGGAGAGTGCGGGCGTGCCGTTTTACAATAGCGAGAAGAAGTGAAGAAAATATGTAGACTCACCGCTTTATCCCGAGAAATAGGCAATCCATCAAAAGTGCCCATCTGCGCCCTTTTCCTCCAGTAGATAATCCTAAGAGGCCAATGCTGGAAGTTGTAAAGAGAGAATACATTCCACGGAAACGATGCCCAGAAAGCAAGAAGTAGAGTCCAGGGTTACCGAAATAGCTAGATAGCCGGGGATGTGCGGGTTCCAGATCCCGGATCGACGGATGCGGCGTTCTCAGACGATGATCAATGAAGGAGAGACGGAAGGAACTGATTATTGTAGCTTTGCGATTTGGGAACCGGGGAACCCAAATCCTGCAGATCTTGGATCGACGAATGCGCGGGCGTTCGCTCGTTCGATGCCCGTCGTTAGAAGAAAAGAGGAGAAGGAGAGATGGAAGAGAGACTGGATTCTCTCGCTACAGCCCCCTCCCTCCTGCTGCTCAAGGGAGAAGAGAGCGTCGTCTCGTCACGCTCCCATTCCTTCCATTCTCAATCACGTGGGGCGCAAAAGCAAACAGGGAGCTCGCAATTCTGCCAAAATGGGAAAAGATGCAAATTTGGTCTGAGAGTTTGATAAAATTCGAATGTTGATGAGCATGGCAAATTAACATTGGTCCTTTTAAGGTGCGCTAATTCGAGGAAAAGTGCTTTCCAAAAAATCATTTTCTTGAAAAAGAATTAATTTTCATTTGTTTGATAATACGTGACCGAAATAGCTTTTTGATAGCTAGATCTCATTTGGAAAAAACGAAGGAGCGAAAAAAATCAACAGGTAAGAGGAAAAAGTGCCCGATCGAATCGGAATCATGGGTTCACAGTGAGGGAATTCATTCAAGGTTCTCGAGCTCGTCCCGGAGGAATTAGTTCTACGAGGAGCTTCCTCCATTATACCGGAAGGCTGTGTTGAGTGTCATTGAAAAAGAGTCGGACCTTCGATGACGAAAAATGGGCATAGATGAAGAAGAGTGGAAGAAAAGGAAAGAGAGCAAACGAAAAAATATCGCAGATGAACGATAAAAAGTGAGAGACTTGAGAAGAAAAGTGAAAGGTGAAGAAGAGCAATTTTAGATTTATAAGTTCATTTTTCTAATTTTATATATGAATGTTTTCGTTGATCGAAAAGTATTTTTAATTGATTAATCATTTTCAGTTAACTAAACTAATTTCCAAAAAACATTTTCACTCGGAAAAAACTGAATTAAGACTTCATTTCGTAAAAATCAGTAGATACCTTTCTTAGTAAAAGAATTAGCAAATTACTTAGATAAAATGTGATGATTCAAGTCAAAGCCGATAAATATGAAATATTGGTAAACAATGCAACTAACTTAATTGGAAAGTCGGAAATGTAAAATAAGGAAAAAATAAAAAAAAGTTGGGAAGACGCCTAAATTATGATTGGCGATTTCATATTAGATTTGTTAAATTTAAAGTCTCGTGAGTTTCGCGAATAAAACTCCTTCAATCGTTGCAAAAATTGATAACTAAAAAAATAACCATATAAAAGTTGGTATAACAGTCAAATGAGACTTGATTATTTAAAACGTGTTTGTTGCTTAAATCAAAGAAGTGGTCAGCGAGTCATTTAATTATTATCAATAACTTGTAAAAAGGAGTATG
Source organism: Syzygium jambos (assembly GCA_031216235.1). Classification (NCBI taxonomy): domain Eukaryota; kingdom Viridiplantae; phylum Streptophyta; class Magnoliopsida; order Myrtales; family Myrtaceae; genus Syzygium; species Syzygium jambos. The sequence continues at coordinate 33,501,946 of CM062230.1, forward strand.
TAGATTGAAAAGGATGGAAAGTAAGGCGGAAAAAAAATCGGCAATCAGTAAATCATTCACGGATTTTAGAATAAAATTAACTATAAGTTGGTAAGTGACTCCAATGCAAGCTGATAACCAAAAATATGTTAATTTGATCGGAAAAAAAATTGGTAATTCACTTAAACTAAAATCAATTAATTCATAAAAAGAATTGTTAATTATAATGAGTTGCTAACAAAGAAAAATAAAATTTTGCAAGTCTTTACCAAATTTGGTGAATTTAAAATCTCAAATAAAAAAGTAAGGGCAAATTCCAATCAAGGACCCCAAGTGGGGGCAAATTCTCAAAAAAGGGCCCAAAGTGAACATTGTGTCAAATAAGGGCCTGAAGTGCTCAATCAGTCTCAAATAAGGACTCGAAGTGCCAAAAAAGTCTCAAACAAGGACCTGGATCCCTCGCCGGCCAAAATACCTGTCGGCCGGCGAGAAAGTTACTGTTCCGACACCGGAATAGTGACTTTTTATTTTTTTATTATTTTTTTTGTTTTTCCTTTTCTGTTTTTTTATTTTCCTTTTCCTTTTCTTTTTTTTTCTTTTCTTCCTCCGCCGGCCATAGCCGGGGCCGGCGGAGGTCGCTGGCCAGATCTGGCGAGGCTCGACCTCACCGGCGTCGGGCGAGGGCTGCCTCGCCTGAGGCCGGCAACCTCCGCCGGCCCCGGCTATGGCCGGCGGAGGAAGAAAAGAAAAAAAAAAGAAAAGGAAAAGGAAAAGGAAAATAAAAAAACAGAAAAGGAAAAACAAAAAAAATAATAAAAAAATAAAAAAGTCACTATTCCGGTGTCGGAACAGTAACTTTCTCGCCGGCCGACAGGTATTTTGGCCGGCGAGGGATCCAGGTCCTTGTTTGAGACTTTTTTGGCACTTTGGGTTCTTATTTGAGATTGATTGAGCACTTCGGGTCCTTATTTGACATAATGTTCACTTTGAACCTTTTTTTGAGAATTTGACCCTACTTGGGGTCCTTAATTGAAATTTTCCCAAAAAGTAATTCAAATGAGAATAAATAATTTTAATTTTATTCGGTAATTTTATTGGAAAAAAAGTTGATAGGACGCTCTAAGGTAAGATTGATTAATCTGTGGTGCAGCCTGCATGCATCAAGGATTGGATCAATGATAGCAGTGTCAGAAATTTTCTGGTGAAGTTTATTGACAATTAAAGAAATGGATATTGATTTGAAGATAATTGTCTATTCGTGAACATACCGACAATAAAATTACATAATTAAAATTAATGTAGATTTAGAGTAACGTTTGGGATTCGGTGCTGGCACTTTTGTTTCGGATGGGATGAGGAAAAGAAATACAAGTAGCATAAAAAAACGTAAATATCATCTGAAAAAATCTTTAAAACTGTGAGGAAATAAATCCGTTTAAACAAATGATTTTGAAAAGAGGCATCCGCTCATGCAAAATTGGAATAAACAAGTAGTGTTTATCCACACTATTTAAGACCAAACCTATTATTTTGACGAGATACATAATATTTAAGTGCTAAATGTATTTTTGTCTTTAAGGATAGCAGCTATTAGCAATATAACAAAGATACTATTCCCAAAACAAACATCACCCGAAACCACACCAAACTAAGGCCGATGAATTGTCCTCTTCTATCCATCTAATATCAAATCACACTTTTTCATCTTCTTGCGTGCAATTAATTAATTTCACAAGTCATACATTCCAATGCTAAATACTTAATATTGGAGTTCCAATGCTAAATATCATCGTCATGTCAAAATGTGCATTTGCGAGTTAATTTTCATTTCATATATATAGTTTAGGACTGCTCTTTTCATATTTGATGTACAATCTTCACCATTTTAAAAACTTCACAAGAGCCGGTCCTTATTTAAACCCTCCTTGCCCAGCCAATTACTTATCGCCTAGTGGACCAAGTCGTTATAGACTCGGGTCGCTTGGGTGTGTGCAGGCGATACCGCACATATGCTAGGGTTTGCGGAAGGCGAGGTCTACACCTCCCTCCTTCCTGGCCATGCCATGGACCTCCACATGCCCTTCATCTCTGTCCTTCAAATCCTTGAACTAACATCACTTATGCTTTTAGGATTTATCCTACCGTTATGGGCTATGAAGGGAAAAGAAAGAAATGTGAGGCTAAGGACCATCGATAAGACGCATGAGGAAGCGAGTGCTTGTGTTGGTACAAATTCCCCGGCAATGTCTAGGGGCTACGCACGTGGACGTGGGGGCAAACGACGTTCGACGATGACAAAGGCGATCGAGAACGGTACACAGCAAAAGGTTAGAAAGTATCGCAAGAAAAAGCAAAAGTAAATTACTCAAACTTCGCCCTCGCACACACGTAAACGTGGATAGAGACCGGGGCACATATTAATCACCCCGACGGCAGACTAGTACAATTCGATAGGGTGGGGCCCGCACCCTTCGCAATTATTTTCGTCCGTCTCATCGGGCAGCTCGAGAAAAATCCAACGGAGATGCAAAGTCGCGGGTCAAAATGCCATTTGCGTAAGCCATGGCGTCAGCATTCGCAGCGGCACCGTGTGGAAGCGACCATTCCCAAGTCTCCGATGCCACCCATAAATCAAACCGCAGGATGCAGTGGATGAATATGTCAGCATATGAATATGTCAGCATAAGCGCGGAATTGGCTTCCCCCTAGAGATTCTACTTCCTCCATCGGGTAAGGGTAAAACGTGAGCTCAAAGACACCCCAATATCATTCACAGTCCCGCTTGTGCCTTCCTTTCCTTTGGACCTCTTACTGTTGTTCTTCGGGGTTGATTTCTTTCCTTTCCCTCTCTCTCGGTGTGTTCGTTCGGAAGGCGAGGAGGATCTCCAATACTTCTCTTCGCCGATTCCGCTGTTCCTTTCTTTCTCGTTGGAGCAACTCCGACGGCGAGGGACCGATTGAGTCTCATGGATACACATGATGACGGTGTCTGAATCTGTTCATACTTGATTGGGGGTTTCCTAATATTTTCCTCTGTTTCTTACTTTTTTTTTTGACTAGGGAAAGTGAGTAATTTCACTGGCGCTACGGAAAACGAAAGAAAGAAAGAAGGACAGGATGCGCCTGTATCGCGGGAGTGGGATGTTCCAAAAGATTGTGGGCGTGAGTTTTGTGATATGGGTCGTGTTGATGGAGCCATGTGCGGCTGGGGTTGCGAACGGGAAGCTCAAGTCGGCCACTTTCTTGTCACCCAAGTTCGTGCTGGGACCCGGTTCTGTGGAGAACGAGTACTACTACGACATCGATTTCCCCAGAGGCCATATTGCCCTCAAGAGTTTCGATGCTCAAGTCGTCGACGAGGATGGCATCCCCGTCCCTCTTCACCATACTTATCTCCACCACTGGGTCGTTGCCAGATACTACTCCCGCCCTCGCCATCCCCAATCCCCAGCTGACTATGTGATGGCCAGGAACTCTGGAATATGCCAGGGGAATTCCGTTGGACAATACTTCGGCCTGGGCTCGGAAACACGCAAGACCGCCACATTTGTTCCCGATCCTTATGGAATCGAAATCGGTAATCCCGTTGACATCCCTGCTGGGTTCGAGGAGAAGTGGATGCTCAATGTCCACGCTATCGACACGCGTGGCGTGGAGGATCGCATGGGCTGCACCGAGTGCCGGTGTGATCTCTACAACGTCACTCAAGATGAGCATGGCAGGCCTCTCAGGCCTGACTACAGAGGCGGTTTGCATTGCTGCTATGACCAGACACAGTGCAGGCTCAGACCGGGCTTTCAAGGCCCTCGTAGAAGCCTCTACCTGAGGTACACCGTGGTCTGGTTCGACTGGGATACATCCATCCTCCCTGTCGACATTTACATACTCGATGTCACTGATACCTGGACTACCGAACAAGGTGCACAACATCATTGCCAAGTGAGTTACTCTCTTTCACGATGCTCGCGAGGTCCTAAATCCTATTACTGTTTGTATTGACTGAGCTAGCATGGGGATATTCACTTCTCCGTGCTATATGAATTATCATTACAAACATGGTTGGAGCACCTCTACAGGGTGAGGTATTTTTTACACTTGGCTTTCCCATAACTTTTGAAAGTACATTCTTGACACGCCTGTTTCTTTTTTTCTTTTTTTTTGTTAATCCTTCTTCTGAAGTGATCAGCTAGGATGTGGTCGATGCAGGTTGAATACGAAGTAGAGTCTTGCAATCAAGCTACTGAAGCTGATGACCCGTGCATCGACAGCAAAAGGACAAGCCTTGCCCTGCCTACTGGTGGTTATCTGGTGTATGGTGTTGCCCATCAGCATTCAGGGGGTCTTGGTGCCAATCTCTATGGAGAGGTGATTTTGAAATGCACATGCCTTCTTTCCTCACTTTATATATGACTATTGCTGGGTCATTTGGAAATTCTTGGATAAACCTATATAACTTTGCATGGAAAGATTTATCGGTTTATAGCCTAATCAGATACCTAACTGAAATAAGCTTGGCTCCGGAATTATTTTGATGTTTAATTATTTGAAAAAAAAAATTTGAGATTATGCATGGTAAGATTGGAAAGTTTTCTGGAGATCGGTTTAACTAGCCAACCCATTGACTTTAAGGGTTGTATCAGTTCTCGTTTGGCCTCAATTTGCACGACAAATTCTTAATTCCCTCATGAGGATTCCCAAAGGCCCCCCATGCTGATTGTTCTTAAGAAATCAAATTTCACAGAAAAAGCGCCAGGTTACATTGCTCAAGCACTCTCAGAACCGTTGCATACATCACTTTGTAGATCCTGGTTTTCTTTATTTAGTTGGTCATCCTAAAGTTTTTTTTACCCTCTTTCCAATCAATAACCAATTCAGCAGTGGTGACCTCTCTCAATTTCCCATTATCCGTGTTTAAATAGTCTACCCACAGTTATAAATTCGTGGCAGGATTTTGGTGCCATCGACAGCTTTAACCCCTGAAGCATTGGTAGTTATCTTTTGTGATTCCCTGCGCCCATTGCTTCCTGATTCTATATTCATAAGTTACAGGCTCAATGTTCTCTCATACCAAAATTTGAAAGAGTACATGACTTCCACTAATTTCTAATTAATTCCCATCTCATTTATATTATTCTCTTCAGGAACATGCTGCCATATATGCACTTTAAAGTTGAAATTACACCACGTACATAATTCTTTATTGCTCCTCTGTTTTGTTAAGTTGTTGAAACTCTTCCTATCTGCATGCATCAAGGCTCCATTGTCAATAATTTATTAGACTGAGAAATGGTTATACTCTTTATTGACTTTTGTACAATCCCAGTCCAAAGTTGTGGTGCGGCTTGCCTGTAAGGGAAACAGCCTTGGCACTCTGTGATTATTTGAATGATAGTACAATAGCATTTGGCATGCATAACCGATAGTGTTTATGTGGGCTTGAGACCACCTATGGTCTCATAAAGTGTTGTTCTGACATGTGATGCCTATACATCTCTGACATGTGAAGATCACTGGCTTTCAAATAAACCCCAACACTGGCCTTTCAGATTTCTTCTGAGGAAGCATAACAGTTCTTTCTTAATTTTTGGGGTATTAACACCTTTGTATCCTGCATCTGACCTTACAGATATTTCTGTCCATTGCAGATTGTCCTCTATTATAACCATTTTCTTGTGCATCATTATTAGGATGGACGCGTCATATGTTCTTCAGTGCCGGCTTACGGTACAGGGAAGGAAGCAGGAAATGAAGCTGGCTACATCGTAGGGATGTCAACATGCTATCCTCAACCTGGTTCAGTTAAAATCAATGATGGGGAAATTCTGCTTCTGGAGTCCAATTATAGCGGATCACAAAACCACACTGGTGTTATGGGGCTTTTCTATCTTTTGGTAGCAAGGGAGTTGCCAAAGTCCATACCTGACTTGCCTTTCGCTGTTCAGGTAAGGTTGCTGTCTAAGGGTGCCTTATTGAGTGAAATGATTTCCAAGGTTTCAAAAACTGAAGCAGCTGAAGGGGTTAGCAGTCGCTGGGGAGCTTGTCTCTGTTACTGTTAGGATCGGGAATTAATTAATGTTGCGGGATAAGGGTGGTTGTGGGGTTGTCATTGAGTAGTCAATCAACTATATTTATTTGGGAATGAGAAAAGCAAATTCTGCCATTAACAGTCGATATCTGACATGAAGGGCGATACTCATGCATTTGTGGTTTTTGCAGATGCAGTGAAACGCTACTTTGGCCCATTTTGGAGGAGCAATACTAGCTCTTCTTGGAGTGGTAATTGCTATCACTGTTGGAATCTCCTTGAAGCGTAGAAAACAAAGAGAGGAGGGTTATGAGTCCCTCATGACATGAATGTGTTTCAGTGAGCTAAGTTATGTATTTTGTATCTTTATCAGTAATGTTGCGTACTTGTGAACTGTACTTGGACTTATTTACTGGAGTTAGCAGTTACTTTGCTTTTAAAGCGCGTGTACCAACCATGTATCAACCACAAAATAAAACAAGTCTTTCCTTCTTCTCGTCCTCGCTAACTAAGAAAAGAATTTATATTGACAGAGATTTGGGCTGAAGCTGGGCTGGAAATTGTCAAGTGACGTTTGGATCATTAGAGTAAGAAGCCGAATTGGCTGGTGCAATCAACAAACACAACCAATTGGTAAAAGGATAGCAGCCTTGTAATACAGGTTCTCAAAGTTTCCCTTGGTCCGATCAAGATGTGTAACAGAAGGATCCTCTAGTCGCGACCCGCTGTATAAATGTGCTTTATTGTCTCAACTCTGTCATTTAACATACAAAAACTCGAAAGTTTACAATTAACATGTGGGTTTTATTTTTATTGAATTCAACTGCTACCAATCCCCCGATGGAAGGTTACTCGAGGGATTATAGAAGCCCCTAGCAAAGACCTTAATAAGAGTCATGCGAGCATGAAACGAGTGTAAGCAGCTTCTTATTCAGGAAATGCTAAAAGAGAGTTGCATCATACAACGCGACAGGATGGTGAAAGATAGGACACTAGAGACGATTTGACGCGATCATCCTCTCAGAGATAAATGAAGCTTCAGGAGCCAGCTATGCATAAACGGAAGGAAATGCGTTGTTTTGGTTCAAACAAAGGACGTGATAACAAAACCTGAGCAAAGGCTTTACCTTCCCTCTGCCTCTTGTATAAACTACCTTTTTCACCGCGATGTTCCAACTCCCAACAGGCGTTGCCGTTGTTGTTGCTGCTGCTGTCGTCGTCTGTTTGCCTTCCTCTTCTTCCATGGAAAAACTGTCAGGGGCTGTAGCGTCATTTAGGCGGGAAGATGAAGACATGTCTCAAGATCATCAGGACAGTGGATGGACGGGTGTCAGCAAAATCACCATTGTCTACACTTCCAAAGGGGTAATTATGGCCGCTTGGTAAGTTACCAAATAGTAAAAATTTCGATTCTTTTGTTCTCAAAATCAGTTTGGGAACAGAAATTCATTTGTTAAAATTTTATGCCCGGGCACAAATTTACAAAAAATTATTCTCAGAATCAGTTTTGGAACATAATCAAGAAGCAAAAAAAGTAGTTTCTTGATTCTCGGAACAAATTTTCCCTTTCTAATTTTTCTTAGTTTTCTTCTTCCCTCTAGGTTTGTTGTTCTTCGCCTGCCGCCGGCCACCGCCGACTGGCCACAAGCCAGGGCCAACAAGAGCGGCTCACGGCCGCGACGGTGAGGCCTTGCCCAGTCATGGCGGTGGCGAGGGCCGCGACGCCCTCACCGACCCTGGCTTGTGGCCAGTCACCGGTGTCGGCGACCGGCCATGGCCAAGGAAGTGAAGGGAAAGAAAGATAAAATAAAAGAAAATAAAAGAAAAAAATATTAAAAAATTTCAAAATATTATTAATAAAAAGAAATTTTGTGTAGTTACCAAACGCATTTCTGTTATTTTTCTATTCTAAAAATAGAAATTTTGGGCAGTTATCAAATGTCTTCAAATACTTAGAAATTGTTCCTGGGCACAGAATTAAAAAGAATCATTTCTAAGTAAAATCAGTTCCCGAGCATAGAATTGTTGCCATGTGTATCCTAAATGTTCCATTCCATTTCTGGTAAAATTGTTTGGTACCAGATTCAGTAACTAGTTGAATACATGGCCGTAACATGGATTTCAAAATCCGCTTGTCAAGATTTTAGTCTTTTTTTTTGGCCAATGGCTTGTAGAGATTTTTTAGGATGCTACGATATGGTTAAAATACATAGTGTGTATAAAAATTTGTAATGTTTACTATATTTACATGGACAACATGAATTTATCAATTAATGAATAGTTCTCCTTACACTAAATTTTCTTTCGGTTGAATATTTTCAATAGCTAACCAACTTGCAAGAAAGACATAGTTGACTGTAGCGATATCGGTGATAACATCACTCACATAATTTACGAAACTTAAGGAGCATGAGCTTTATATTCCGCGGAATGCCGTTTCTGCCAAGGTTGTATGTTGACAATAAACTACTAGCCTCTTTTAATTATGTACCTGATACTTTCATGTATTTTATATTTCCCTTTTCATTTTGCTTTTACAAATCCTTTTATTAAGACCATTGATCACCTTCATTAGGAACCAAAGCAAAAATGAAAACGATTTGGGTCTTCTCAGTTTAGCTCAACAGTATCCACAAATTTGCCACCATTTTTGGGTGGTATAATTAGAAATTAATCTCTCGCTGATGGGAATGCATAGGCTGCATTAGGCGTAACGAGATAAATGGTATAAATTGACTCCTCATATTTAGAGGGGCGATTCTAATCTTTATAAGGTTGATGCGATCTATACTTGGGGATGGGGAGCATAACTTCACTGACTATCCATAGAGATCGGATGTCTACAATATCTAAGAGAACTCCGCCGCCCCATCACCAGATTACCTTAAAGTTGATATATAAGATGTAGTTTTATTAAGGAAGCAAACTATAGATTATATCACATTCGGTTAAATCTGACCAATCCCTATACATCTTCGAGACAATTCACGTCTATTTCTTCTTTTTGTCTTAAAGCAGATCAGAACAATGTCAGGTAAGCCAAGCATAATTAGAACCATACATTATGTTGAAATGTTCATTATTATTTTTTCTTTTCCCTTGTGTAATCAAGCTCTATTCGGTCAAATTATGGAACTATATGTTTCATTCAAATATCTTTTAGTTCACATTCTCTCCATTCCGTTGAAATAGAAAAGTGCACCAGACATTCTAAAACTAAGATATGCAACCATGTCCTAATTTCAAATTGTTCAATTAAGTTTTAAATCTTTTACCTAAGATGAATAAATTAAGGATGCCTACGTTGCATCCTTAATTTATATTATGTTTTAAGATCAAGGGTCGGCTTGTTTGAAAAAAGACTGTTTGCAGAAAATTGTTTTATGACTTTCCGGTATTTAGATGACGGAAAAGGAAAACGCTTTCCATAGACTAAAAACTAGAAGTTCATATTCGAAGGAAAACGACATCATCTCCTTTTGATAGGAAGGAAATCACTTTCTCTGAACTACAAAACAAATGAAAACTAACCATTTTGTCTAAAAATGATCGTCATGGAAAATATTTTCCTTTGTTATGAAATTTTCAGTGAAACAAACACTTCCTTAATTGTACTTTTTTTTATCAAAGATGAAAACTCAATTAGATATCTGATAAAGGTGCAGTGCTTGATCAATGCAGTCAAAGTCCTAAAACTTATCGCGAAAGTGCAATTAAGTTTTAATTTACCAAAAAGTGCAATTGAATCCTTAAATATGTCAAGTTGGTGAGTCTCTTTGTTAACCCTATTTAATTGATGACGTGGTTCTTTTTTATTCGTTTCTCTCTCGTAGGTTGGCATAGAGCTTAAATAAAACAAGTCCATGCGCAAAACGGAGATCCTTTAAAGTTTGCCCCAAATTTCCAAGCTTTAATTGAACTGAACGTAATTTTCACATCACTTCTTCGTCCACTTCATCGATTCCTGCTCCTCTTCGTCCGAGTGTCCTTGTTCGTGGAGTCCACTTCTTCTTCGTCGAGTCCTCTGGTTCTTCGTCCAAGTATCCTCCTTATTTGGTGCAGCTTCGCGTAAGAACAAAACTAGGTCAGTGCATGAACTATGGGGACAGCGCTATCTAGTAGTCCAATGTTGGCCTGTAAATTACTGAGAAAAAGGTATTCTTCCATGTGCTTTTCATCCCGATCTCACTTCAGATGTCCTGTTTGTTTCCCTTCTGTTTTTTCACCAGTCTGACATTAATAAATTGAGCTGGAATTTTCATGCCAATAAACAAAAGCATAATTGCAGGAGTTCAAACCATGCAATCTGATTCCCGCGCAGAGGGCGGGTTCATTCCCTGTCCCTAGTGACAAAAAATCTAATACCCTCTTGAAAGAACCAGTAATAATCATTTACTGCTACAAGAAAATGTGACAGCGAAAGCCGGTTTATGCTACAAGATGTCTGTGAAAACTGGTCTCTGCTACAAAATGGAAAACAGACTGTCCGGAGCTTGCCTTATTGCGACGAAATTAAAACCAAATCTTCACCTCAAGCTATGAATGAGTTTACAAACAGAAAAGAAAAACCTCAGAAGAACAAAACTTTATAGCAAGTTCTAACGCAATTTTCTCCCTCCCCCATTTGACAGATTATCATGCCTCTGACTTTAAACTTCCTGGTAGCTTCTGGCTCAGTACTTTCTCCAATATAATTTATCAGTCAAAACACTAAAATATTACCGGCCACCACCACCACCCTTTCTCAGAGGCAGGCTGACATCCTCATCATCCGACTCGATATCTCCATACTGCCACATATTTAGCCTGTCAGTCCGTGCTTCTGCCTGGTACTTTTCCAAGTTATCAAGGGCCATTTGCCGCTGCTTGGAATCCCACTTCTTCCTCTTTTCCATCCTAGCCAACCCCTCCTGAAATTCCAAAGTTAGAATTAGACCACTCAGCTGAAGAACATAAAAGCATAACTAGAGAGGCATTCTGCTACCCATCAGGTACTTTTTAAGCAGGAAAAACCACAGAAAAGTAAAAACAATTTGATGTCAGCGACCATGATAAGTGGAGAGCTGGGCCAAATAAAACGCAATGGACAAACCTACACATTGATCATTCCATCAGACATTGGAGGAGTTTTTGTTTTTAATGACAATGGTCAGGTAGCACATTATGTTTTATCCTGCTATTACATTTCATGTAGCAAATCTATCTCCAGACCATCCGTATTAAGTAATGAATCCCAAAAACTGGAACAAAGGCAAAAACTACTGACCTACATAATCGTCAGATATTATAAGGCATGTACTAGCACAGTATTGAGTAACAACTCCGTATTAAGTAGTAAACGTGGCAATTGATTTATTGTAGAATACCAACACAAACAAATTGACATAATCAGAGGCTAAGATTTTATATCCTACAAGAGGGCAACGTCTGTACCTTCACCATCGCTGCATTTATACTTAGATCAGAATCAGCCGCACAAAGAGTTACCATGATAACTGTTCCAGTTCCCTGACCTTTGACTTTTCCTCCTGAAGTATCCCTTTCCTCTACAGTCGCCTTAAATTCTTCTGAACTGCTTAGCGTCAGTTCACTCAAATAAACTGCTGCTTCCTGACCAAAATCCTCATCTAAGGTTGGAACCTTGACAAATGCCAGGCTGCACAGCTGAGCAAGACCAGGTGAAGAGGCTAATGAAGGATCAAGAGGCCGTAAACGACTGTAAGGAACAACTTCTTGATTCCCATAGTCAATGTAGAACACTTCAAACTTGTCGTTTACGGATTCAACATTTCCTCGAGGAGCATTGACAATCTTCACATTTAAATAAGAACTTGGGTCATAAAAGCTTTCACAAGATATTATCACGGAACAAACCACAAGACTGCATCCACTCAGTACACCGAACATGTTCTCACCCAAAAGCAAAAGCAGAAAAGAATAAATACTAATTCTATTTTCTTCCCTATGGAAAGGCAGACTATAAACTACTAGAAATAATTTGAGATATCAAACAAGAGAAAAAGTAAAAGACAAAAGGGTCTTGTTGGGGGCAACTGTTAACAAGACCAAGGGCACCAGTCAAGTACACTGAAATCAGAAAGGCACTTTTCGAGAGGCTTTGAAAATTGAGGTACACAGTTTAAAAAAAGTTACTCACTTCAAATGAAATATTTTACATTTCCAAATCATATTTAATCCAGCTTAACAAATGCCAAAAGGGGCACTCATTAATAAAATCCAAATCAAAATGAACTGGCCACCAAAAAAGCAAGCAATAGATCCTTTAAGAGGCTCTCATCTAGGCAGCAGGAACATGTAAAGATGGTTCTTTCGTTTTTATTCAGCATAAAAAATCTGACAGGACTTAAAGAAGTATATGAAAACATGCACCTGGATATATCTTCTCATGTGACTTAAAGTTCTTTTCATAGCAATTCAGTTACCCATTCAGGTAGCATTTACAGTGACTGTATTCATTTCCCCTATTTAACTAAATCCCCTCACAAAATGACAGTCACCATGTAACGTTCCATCAGTTCTATCCTCTTTACGTATTTACCAGTCTTATACGATTCCCAACATTGTATGAGTACTCATAGTTAAATATAGCCTTATCTCTAGTCAGCATGAGATGGGCATCCCTAAGAGAGCAATCAGGGTAGAAACAACTACTCTGAGCTTGAGAAACTTACAAATGAATGTACAGAGACTAACAACATATGTTTATCACCAAAAATTTCTTGGTAAAAGCATATCCCACTTACCATTGCTCTATTCCAAGAATTATCTGCGCTAAATTGAGCAAGTACAGTATCACCCTTTCTTGGATTGAATGCACCAACTAGAGGAGCGTCTTGAAGATTCAATGAGGCAACTTGCCTCTCAATGGATAACACTTTCTGATCTCCCACAGTTTGGACATAAAATTTACCACCACCCAGGACTTCTGTTACCACCACCTGAAAAGGTTAAAAAGGAAGTCAGCACTGATTTTCCAATAAGTATGTCGTCAGCATCAATATATTCTTCCAAAATACCTTAAGCACTTCTTTTTGTTTGCTTTCAACCGCAGAACCATTTGACACTTCCTGCCCTTCCACATAGTTTTCCCATATCTGCAACAATGAACTATATTAGATGCAATACCTAAAGAATGAGAGCACTAAGATCACAATGTTCTATTTCATACTTTCAATTTCTGCCTTTTGGCTACTTGTTCAGCCTGTTGAAGTAGATGAGCATCTGGGATCCTGTCACCACCGAAGGAAGTTTGAAGCTTTGCCAGGCCAGCTTCAAGAAGTGTCATTGCCACATTTTTCTTGGACTCCCATAGCGATCCCAAAAAGGTCCCTGTTCTATCGACAGTTTCTACTTCAATCTGTACAAATAAAACAATTGCTAATCAACACAAAGGATAAATAAGCTAACTGAGTACTAGAGTAGAGCAGAACCACATAACCTCCACATCTCTCTGCATTATTTTCCGTCTCATCAAGGCAATCGCTTCATCTGAAAAGGGCTCATCCCGACCTGGGCACCTCACACCAGAGAAGGAGAAAGCAATGCTGCATGTTTCTTTTGGTATCAAAAGTTTAAACCGATGACCGCTGAGCACATACTCCACGATGGCAGGAACCCTCCTGCTCCGCTGCATGAATGGCAAAAAGTCCCTGGCTTTCTTTGCTGATGCCTGGAGAACATTAAAATAGATATTACTTATGAACAATCTGTCACGAATAAAGAATCGATTATAACAAGGATGCCTAACCGTAACCAAATCTGTTATGTGCATGACTGGAGGATCCTTAGAAGAATGCATCCCTTTTCTTCCGGAGATGGCCCGAGCTTCTGCTGCAAGAAGGCAATCATAGTAGTTTGATCTTTCTTCAAAATCACGATGCCTAATCACAGTCCCAAAACCACGTGCAACCACCAACTCTGCCAAATTTAGCCCCAGTGGCTGTTTGTCAGGTGTAGACGAAACCCCTGAGGCTGCATCATCACCATCGACATTGAGCGGAGATACCAGGAAAACTGAGCCAAAGTCCATCACTCTTGAATCAGCTGCTGTTGAAGCTCCATCTGCCAAGCCGACCTTCCTAGAGTACTCCATCAAAACTTTCACCTGATTGAATAAGAACAATAGGTAATGATTCAAACTATCATGCGAATGAGTCTTAAACAAAAGAAAAAACGTTTTCACACTTGTTTCCCAATAAGCCGTGTTCTCAAAAACTCCCTCGCTTCCCGGGCAAATGGTGCAGGCTTCTCATCTTTCCGAGGATTCCCCAGTTTGGGGCATCTTATACTGGACAAATTCACACGTCGCTCTGCCATTGAACTGCCGTATGGGGCAGAATCATCAGCTACAACAATGCAGTCACCACTCACAACTTCTACCACCTGGAAGAAACCAAAAGGTAGGTAGAAATTCTAACAGACATAAGCACAAGCATGTGGACTTGAGCAAAGCTAGGATGATACCGTCCCACTGAAGTTTTGATCACAGATTGCCTTTGAATTACTAGGAGGAGGAACATAGTTTGTCCAAAATCTTAACCGACTTTTCTTGGCCTGGAGTTCTGCAGCCTTCAGCCGTCTCTTAGCTTCTTCTTCCATCATGTTTGCACTCCATTCGACATATTTAGCCAAACCCTGCCAAGGAGACACGAGAGGAAGGAGATTGAGTAACACAAGCTATGTTAAAAAAGAAGCACAAAATGTGGATAGTGGTAGCAAAAAGACATACATGCATTCAGTTAAAAGCTAAAGAAAATTGACACGCTGTCAGAAGCAACTTGCAAATACTCATGACTGTTTATGCAGAGTTATTGGCACCCTAATTCTCAAGTTTTGTACTGTTTTCTGGTCAACTAGTAAAAGTCACATTGCTCAGGTAGACCAATCTAATCATGGGAAAAGCCTTCTTCTTTAAAAAAAACATCATTCTTAAATGAAGAGTAGTTTGTCAATTTGACTTTTACCAAAAATAATTAATTTGACGTTAATCAAAATACAAATATGTAAATGGAAAGTTTACCAAAATAAGTATCACTACTTCTCCAAAATAAGTATCACAAAACAATCCACATTTCCTTTGGACTGAAAAAGATGTCCATTTTACTGATCAAATACAGAACATGGTTTGTCTGTGGGACATAGCTCAGTATCTAACTTCAATAGTGATGGAGGTCACAATGTGTTCCAAAAACTTAAACTATCAAGCAGAGCCATGACATATATCAACCATTTATTACCCAACAAGTCCAAATGAATATATCCTGGTATCCCGTTCAAGGCAAGTGAAGAACAAATTTCAGCATCCATGAACAGATCCATTCCATATGCAACCTTGCTTCACATAGCACAAGTCACACAAAGCAAAGCAAATTTATGCACATATCTGAACAGGAAACATTTCCCAGTATCCAGGTCAAAGAAGACCAATCACTCCACAATCTATCGCAGTGAAGACATATCTCACAGTGGCGATATAAAAGGAATGAGGATCTTACAGAACCTCATTACCATTCACAAAGGACAAAGCATTTAATCTAATGCAAATGCACAATTGGAGTAACATACATTTTCCAAAAGCTCCAATGCCAGATCCTTTGCTGAGTCTGAATCAGAATAGAACACTGAACCTATAAGGTTACTGAACTTGTCAACACCTTCCAGGACAATACGGACCTATAAAAAAACTCCTTAGATACGTGAAGAACGGTGCTTATAGATTTTCTTGAGATCAGAAAGCAACAAAAGGTTCTTACATCTCTATTTAAAACACGAATCTCCGTGAAATGTTTGGCTTCCAAACCAAAGGGATCAGGTGAAACATCAGCAGCTGAGGCAGCAGAAATTGCAAGTCTCTGTGCAGATGTTAAAGGGGCCCTTGGTTCAGTAGAAGCAACTCCATTCAGTTCATCAGATACTTCTGCTTCAGCAACAGGTTCAGATGCAGTCCTCCTTCCCATGGAGGGCGCCTGTGAGAAGTGAAATATTGGCAGGCAACTTAGTTAAAATTCACTTAGAAAGCCAAATCAAACAACTGAGTTGCTAGCATATTTTCCATATCATAGGTTAGGGGAGCCCACTAATCCACAACTGTACTAACAAATATTTTTATACTTAGGCTCCGTTTGTTTTGCGGAAAATATGACATTTTTGGAAAATGTTTTCCGGGATGTCATTTTCCTGGAAAATGGCATAATTTTCCGGTGTTTGGCGACCGGCGGCCGGCAATGGCGGCGGCGGCGGCGACCGGCAGTGGTGGCCCCAATGGCTGGCGGGGAAAGAAGGAGGCCGGCGAAAAATGTTTTCCGCTTTTCAAAAGAGGAAAACATTTTCCTTACTTTTCTTCATGTTTTCACTCATCGAGATAAAATGTTTTCTGAGATTAGTTTATTTTCCGCCCCCGAACATCGGAAAACCCCGAAAATGTTTTCCTAGAAAACATTTTCCGTGAAATGAACGGAGCCTTATTAACTTCTAAGGATCTGATTTATTCATTGATGGGAAATATTAGAGAAATTTTAATATTCCTAAACAGCATTCCATACCTTTATAAAGCCCACTATTAGAACATAAAAACCTACTAAATGATTTCTATCATAGATAGAGAAATGGAAGAAGGGTACCACAACTATGAGAACGTCCCCCAACAAAAAGTGGGCAACAGTCTAAAAATTCCTAGCTTTAGTTAGAAAAGCAACAGCAACAAATGGTCACAGTGCGACGATTTTAAGATACAACACCGAATCATGTTCTCACCACGTTGAATAGGCTTCACATATTCGTTACACCATTTTGCTATAATCAGCATAAAGAGCTAACATGTTGCATGTCAAGCTTCAAGTGTGGTGCGTATTGATAGCACATGCCCTCGATGATTTAAAATGAGCGGTTGGTTTAATTATGTTTCAGGTTACAAATCAAACAACGATAGACCATCTATCAATAGATAGATCGTCTAAGAATCCTACTAGGATCATAGATTTTTTTCATAATTGATTTAGCAGTCTTAATATTATTTAATTGAGAGTCTATTAGGATTTTAGATTCTTTATCTTCTCTTGAAGTGGGATACACAAGTTACCCAGGGGTAGGAGTTTAAAAGAGACTATATATATATGGTTGTCGCTCTTCCATCTAAGTCATTTATGAAGTTCGTGCGAAGCTTAAGGAAGCCTAATTGTGATCCTTAGGATGCCTTAGGTGTGATGATAAAGGAATCTACTCTTCTTAAGCTATTGTTCATTGAAAATTCCCTTCAAAGTTCAATTCAAATTCTCCTACATTAGTTAACCCAGACATGAGAGAGTATTCCAAACCACCCCAATAAATGGTCTAGATACCTGAATTCCGGCAACGAATACTTGGACGAACTGAAATTCTGGAAGTAAGTACACCCTGAGAGTACTGCCATCACGAATCTGCTCAACAATGCCTTGCATGGGCCTGCCTTTATTTGCAGCGAGCAGACCCATGGCATCCAAGTTGCTAGCATTGCCAATTGAAGAAGGAGGGAGGTGTCTGACGGAAGCCTCTGCAGCACCAGGTGCCTAGAAATTAAGGGGGACATCACTTCTTCGTATTATAAGAAACTATCAATTGCAGCATACAGTGCCTTGAAGAGAAAAAGATAAAAAAGCAGACACTTTTTTTGTCTATTGTACGGTTAGTCACTTTCCAGCTGATAAGGTAAATGGAACCGGGATAAAAACATGTAAAGTTTAGACTTGAGTCACCACGTAAGAAATAATCATCAACAAATTTCCAAGAGTCGGTTTATAAATCAACATGATTACTAAATATTTAATGGGCTAACTCCCAGCGTTTTCACTTTAAAAATGGTTTTACTTTATTTTCTCGGAACAATAGATAAATCTATCACATGCATTAGAATACTAAATTCATTAAACCACATCCAATCATACTTAGAGGAAAGAGAAGTCGCAGAAGAGAGAGGAGAGTGCATGATGAAAGGCCAGCGAGTAGAGATATATAGAGAGTAGGATACTAAGGTTTCACCCTCATCACGTGGTTGATCAAGACAGAAACTAAGGAATTTGAAAAGAAAAGGGTGTGCATATGATCACATATTTGCACCAACACACAGAATTAAAATCAAAAGCCACCTGGCTCCATCGACCAAGACCATCTTGCTTAGCTTGCTCTTCAAGACGTAGCAATTCTGCCAGAAAGGGGCTTGCCTCCCCTTTCTGTTGACCTTGTTCCCTGACCTGCAAAAGGCAGATTACCATGATTCACATAAGAAAGCTGACCCGAATATATATGTACGCCATGCTGCATGCTGGAAATATGAGCATATCACCTTTGCCCAGCCTTCAGCAACCACCAGCATAGCCACATTTTTGTCACCAAGAAAAACGGAACCAAACTCTCTGCCGATGAACGGAACGGTGTAATCCACTTTGAAAGTGACCTCCTGTGCCACCACAACAGTTACACGTGAATATGACCCAAAAGATGCCAAAGTGATCAGCAAGTAATTACACAGAACGGAAGGAATGAGCACCTTTCCAATGCACAACTTCCTCAGATACTCTCTGCTGTCCCATGCAAACGGCTCATCTACACCACCTTTGCGGGCCTTTGAAAATAAGCAACAGAATGTCAAAACTTGTGAATGTTGGCTACAAGTGTAAAAGACCCCAGTAAAAGCGAGAAGTTCAGCATGGGCGCATGATTGATCCGAACTCATAATGTTGGCATTCACCGAAGAGGATTGTGATAAAGAAATGCAGCATCATGAAACGAAAGAGTGAGAAGAACATTTGTGAGCGAGAGGGGGGGGGGGGGGGGGTTTGCGCAGGCGAAATTACCAGTCTGGGAGCAATAAGAGAAGAGAGAGTAATAGTCTTTTCAGGAGGGATGCCGGTGTTGCTGTTGGTCATGGCCATAATTACCAAGCAGTCCCCCGATGTAACAGCCTTCACTCTACCTCTGAACCATCCAGTGGACCCAGCTTTTGCTGACGCCATCACCGCAATCACGATCTAAACTCGATCTGACGCAAGAGGAAACAGAGACCATGCATCAAAGTTTCGTAATTTCGCAAAGCAATCCGGCGTATCAGTCCAAAAAATGATCCGCACGTCGAATTTTCAGACGCTGTGGTGCAAACAACGTCAAGGAAGAAGGGAATCCGAGGATCCAACGAACCCACAGACAAAGAATTCTCTAGATCGGGCGACAGAGACTCAACTACAAACGACATGCATCCCGATCGATCACATGAAACCAAGAGATCGCGCGAGGATCTGTCTTTCCGATCCACATAAACAATTCAAAAGACTGAATCGCGCCGCGATCTGTCTATTGGATCGAGGTAGACAATTCAGAGAGGTGATGGATGAAGAAGCCGGGTCGGGAGGAATCAAAATCAGATCGGCAATTCAAAGCAAAGAGATCGGCGAAACTAAGCGTTCCTGGTGAATACCTACTGCTCGTAGATCCACTCTAGTGGTGGAGGAGGAGAGGGTTTTCTCCCTCGGAATGTTCCTCCTGCTGCTGCTTCACACACTCGGACGGCGGGGACGATCGCGATGCAAAATGAGAGAGAGACCTAACGAATAGCGCAAGAGAGAGAGAGGCGAGAGAAGAGCACTACAGTCCCCTTAAATAAAGAGGATATAAATGGGAGCAACCTTCCATATTTATATATATAACGTGCCCTCATTTTCCGACAAATTTTCTAAAATGTGCCACCCCCAGCTTCAGTTTCGGATTTAGATCATATGCTCGATCAAGCGCCACCCCTTCCCCTTCGTTACGGACACAATAAATAACGTTCGACACGTATTTAAACTGAATCCCACTGCCATTGTCCTTATTTCCTCCGCATCTGATATTCATTCCACTTGTCTCGTGTTATAGCACGTTGACATCACTCTCGAATTTTTAACAAAATTTCTATAAATCCAATACGAGCTGACCGATAATGATGATCAATCGATTTCGAAACACAACTTGGACTTGAAGAATGCTCTCCTCCGCTAACTCTTCAAATCCTTTCATTCACGTCTAGGTGTTCCCATGAAATCAGAGGTAACCCAATTTAGAGTCGATTGAATAGGGGAAAGAAATCGTTTTATAATTTCCCTAAGACCCGATTAATCAGCCAAAATCTGAAAACGTACTTGGCAACCTCATAATGGAATGAAACTTCACAAATTTCTTAACTGCGACAAATAATGATTTTTGATGGTCAAAACGTCAGTTTATTATCCAATTTATATCACCAAGTCTATTGCCCAATTTCGGCCAAAATCTTGGGTCGGTAATCTATTCGAATAACCCTATAAAAACTATGCTTGTAAGATGTCTCTCGACACCCCATCAAAAAAAAAATCAAAGAAGGTTCTCGACATGAGTTTTCAACGAATTGAAGATCATATGAATTGAACATTTGACGTATAATATAAGGGCCAGAAAGCAAGATTAACCACAAAAGGAGAAAAAGAAAGAAAGAAAAGAATAACGAATAAAAGAGAAAAAAAGTTTAGAAAATTCGAGAAAGTATGTGAACACGATTGCAACAATTGTTACATCAGCTAGCTAGAAAGATTATATTGAAATTTTACGTAAAAGTTTAGAACTACGTTGATAGAATTGAAAGTTTGTATCTATATTATAAATTAGGATTGATGTGGTAATATTCTTTGCCATTCTTAAGCTCCTTCATATTCATGGGGATCTGCCATGCAAGTGTCACAATCTTGAGGATTTCCATGAACAAAGGATCGTGTTCGATCCAAGAAGAACGACCAAGTTGCATAGGATTTCTAGATTCCTTTGGAACATTTTTAGGGACGTGCGATACGGTAAATGCATCGAGTTCTAGAGCAATCTCAACATAAATGCCGATAGTTAATAGATGAGGTGATGAATAACGGTTGTAACGAGAGGGACTCTTGTATAAAAAAAGTGCCCTCTCCTCACTTATAACCATCCAAATGATTGAGCAATAAAATGCAGTTTCTCTCGGTGCTTCGAGAGAGCCTCTCTTTCTGACCACCTTTTCTATCTACGATTCAGGTGAGCGCGCGATTCATTCTTGGACCAACCAAGCGCACAGGCTGTGCCGAAAGATGACAGTGGCCCAAGCAAGAGTTACAACCCTCCCAAGCATGAGTTACAACCCTTGATGCCGTCAACACTTCAACTCAAGCATGGGCTGAAGAGTTAGAAAGCGAGGAAGTGCTTAGGTCCGTTTTGAAAGAGATCTTGCTATTTGAATATAAATTTGGCATGTTGCAAAAACTTCCAAAAAGCTCTCGCCTCATTGATGGAAGCGAGATGGGAGACAAGCTCATGGGAAAGAATCACTATCTGATTCTGTTGATTAGTTACCTGTTCAATTAGCTGAGCGGAGATGTGTACTTCGCTAAGCTTACTATCATGAATCCGATATGCTAAGATAAATGAGCTCAGTTCAAATTTTAGGTCATGCCAATTGGTCTAACTGATGCTCACATTTTGCACCTTAGGAAGGAAAATAGAGTGCAAATTTACTAACACAATCTTAAAGAAGGAAAGTGACTGGACTACCGTCCTTTGAACTTGACATGGGCCGAATATGGGGGAAAATCATACTAAATTCGGCTAGTTGATAGTTCACTCATGAATAACAAAACTATATTATACAAAGGAAGTGATCAAGATACTTTAACAACCACAAGTTCGGTCAAATGAAGAGGTTCCCGCCCCAAAATATTTACCAGACAATCATTTCCCATAGGAGACGCCATCAGTTTTTTTATTGAAGTAGCTGAGAAACAACACATTTCTTCATGGTCACGACAGGCATTTGTACCCAGATGTTCAATTCGCAGGCATGAGGAAACTCACAGATGCAGCTGCCTTGGAGGGTATCTTTTTGATTGTGCATTCGGAGTCCAATCATTTGGTCCCAGATCGTTTATAGGTGGTCGCTGCTTGTGATGATCAGTGACTGACTGATAAGCTATTGCCAGTGCTAAAGCCTACAAAAGAATTCAACATATTGTGAGTACCTGACAATAACAATGCAACTCTAGTTTTTGTTCCAATGATCCTTGACTTCTTTGAATGTTCAACAATATCTTGATGAACCTGAATTCAGTGCCATCCAGTTTAATTCTCATGAATAGATGCACAGCAATTTTTAAAAAAAATATACATATCAAATACTTGATGAGATTTTTAACTTTCACCTCAAATGGTCCTCCTAGGAGCATCAAAACCTCATTGAGGAGCTAACTTTACTAGCTCACTAAACATAAAAAAAAAGAAACAGAATATCCACCTGAAACATTCTCATGACCCCTAATGAAAAATCAAGCCAAAAAAAGCTTACAATATGATCCTTTTGAGGAGGAGCATATATGCCAGTCGTGATGGTCCTTCGTCGTCTCGTGCCGCTAGGAGGTGAAGCAGATATGTTAGCATACCCAGTTGGAACAACAATTACAGGCATTCCCACCAGATTTCCCAGACAAACTTTTTCCCAGTCCGTTGCATTTCCGATGAAAGCATCAACATTGAAGCTTTCTCTTACTTCCCTAATCAACTTTCCTCTAGCTCTTTGTGCCTGAGGAGAGATTGGCTCACTTTTAACCACGAAGGAATTGGACAATATGAATTTAGATTTACTGTGATTAAAGTAGGTCATTTCAATGTGGTAACATAGCATAATGCTTAGTTCATTCTAACACGACAACCACCCAATCAATCAATACTGGACAATGAAAAACATCTGCACTACATGTTGTTTGCTGAGCGCTAGATGAAGAATACTACAGCAAGATCTAATCAAGAAAGAGGATGGGACTCCAGGAATTAACTTTGTCATGGTTATATATACCTCATTGTTCAAACATCATTCACCCTGAAACAGAAAAATATCAAGCATTCGGGAAGCTATTTAACTGACGTAACCCTGCATAATCAATTTAATTTGTCAAACGGCACTAAAAGCACATGATTCCACACAGGACATGGTATGCTACCTTACCATAAGTAGTTCGTATTGCTCACTCAAAATTGAGGCTTCATTGTATGGCATTTTCATATGCTGTGAGTGGGTTGTTTCTTGCTTTGAGTTGGACCAAGCTAATAATGCAGCTTATAATTTGCACATACACAGGCTACACTCAAGGGAGCCACACTCATGATGCCAAAACAGTTGGTGGTATCGTGCTTGAATCTTGGCGGTGTCTAGGAACACTCCCAACCATCCTATCAAACATACAGAATCTAATTTTCTAGCAAAAAATGGTTATATTTTAAGCATTCACTTGTCCAAGAAAACAAGATAGAAAGGGTAAATCTGGTTTGCTTTGATTGAGTATAGATCAAGATACCTTTACCCAATGGAAATTACCCACTAAAACCCACCCAACCAACACAATTTGAAGTCTAGCAAAATAAGACTCCCAATTATACTCCAAGCATGGTGCTTGATATGACCGAAAACATAAATCATCGGCTTTCAAGTGTTCTACATTTGTCTGCCTAAAGCTTATCCCACATCCCCTTGGCAGATCCCACAGAAAAAACCCACCACATCATCTTCCATTGAAAAAATGCTTGGCATCGTAGAGCATTATGCAAGTAATCAAGCATGGATGCGTGACCCAATCATTTCATGATCATTATCCAATATATCACACTTAAAAGAAAGATCATCAGTTATAACCTATTTTTCCAACACGAAGCCTGCTCTAGAGGCCACCGGGACCTCTGACAAGGCATCATTACGATTTAAAATAACTACCAAATCAGAAATTAGAACAGTTCAGCTTGAAAAATTCCATCATCAGACTAATTGCAGTAATCGGTTTATTCACTCGGGTATGTATTTGCTATATTTGGAACCAAACTCTTGAACAAAGTAAACGCTTGAGCTTAGATTAGTAATACAATCAGCAATAAAAACAAGCGGCAAACCTGCACATAGTCCACAGCGGGAACCACACGTGCACGGCGCAGTTCAACGGGCCATTGTTCTTGAGCTTCATATTGATCATCCTTTCCCAAACGTTGCCACTCATCAAAGTGAGCCAACATATCCACATCCATTGTGAAGTTCAAGATGCCTTGAACAGAAGCAACAGTGTAATTTAATCTGAAGGGAACCATAGTAACTCCCTTTGAGGAAAGAACATGAACGACCTGAAATGAGAGAGAAATGAGGAGGGAAGAGGGAATAGAGGGGGGGGGGGTGGTGTTGGATTATAGCTCAGGCATCATTTTAACTGAGAAATATCAAGTTCCATGTTCATGTCCCTAAAGAAACCAAGAAAAAAATGACCTCCATCTCAGCATCATCTAGGTATCCAACAGTAAGCTTTGTTATATCTACTGTGAATGGACTATCAAGGGGAATGTCTCTGGACGAGGGATCATCTGGATCCCTTCCTCGAATAGCATCAAGAATAATAGTGCAGTCTGCAGCACTCCTACAGAATGGACCGAGCTTATCCTGCCATGAATTAGATTGTCATCATTGTTAACGTCACATAGGAACAATCCAGGAGGACAATAAGAAGTTACCAAGCTTTCAGATATGCTCATGACACCGCCTCGTCCAACAGTACCAAATGTTGGGCGTAATGCTGTCACACCACAACGGGCAGCTGGATAGGTAATGGATCCAGCTGTCTCAGAACCAATAGCAAAAGGGACCATACCTGTTGAAGAAAAGACATTCAATGTCAAAAGAATCTTCATTTATGTCAACCAAACTTTTTATAGCTTTGTTAAATTTATCTTTTGCCCAATGGCCACAATCAAGTGAACATAACGTGCAGGGATCTACATAGTCGTACCGTGGCAGAAAAGGAAATGGGAAATCCTTGCTGAACAGGAACAACTAAGAGAGAAGTGAAAATGAACCTGCTGAAGTGCAAGCAGCAGGCCCAGCTGATGAGCCAGTTGAAAACTCTTCGATGTTCCATGGATTTCTTGTCCTTCCGCCAAACCAAATATCATCATATGCCAGAGAGCCAGAAACAAGCTTTGCAACTAGAACTGCCCCAGCTGACTTCAACCTATATTCAGCAGATTCACCCCATAACATCTATTACGATTTGCCATACAACAGCACCAGATAACTGGAGCACCTTAAGTACCTCTTATAGACCCATGCATCAATATTAAGAACCTGATCCTTAAAACTTGTTGAACCCCAAGTGGTGTGGTATCCGGGCACAGCAATTATGTCCTTCAAACCATAAGGAATCCCATGGAGAGGACCTACAATGCACATGATCACATATATGTTGATGCTGTGACAGAAGAATGATTTTGATACCGTGTCCCATCTCTCAGATATTGAAGTAGAGAAGCAAATATAAAAGGTACTCCATCAAGAAAAATACCCAAATATACTCCTTGAGCAAGCAACTCATCAGCCCTTTTTGCTTGTGCATATGCTAATTCTTCAG
The DNA here is from genome assembly GCA_031216235.1 of Syzygium jambos. Classification (NCBI taxonomy): domain Eukaryota; kingdom Viridiplantae; phylum Streptophyta; class Magnoliopsida; order Myrtales; family Myrtaceae; genus Syzygium; species Syzygium jambos. The sequence continues at coordinate 33,527,404 of CM062230.1, forward strand.
TGTAAGACACCACAGCTTCAAGAATGCCATTATACCTGATGGCATTTTTAAAAAGAAAACATCACATAACTCCAGCAGGCATCCTCAAAATGAAATATACTGGATTACCTTCTCAATCTCTCAAGGAAAAGTCGAGTAAGCTCCTTAGAAGTAATTTGTCTTGTCCTAATAAGTTCCCCAAGTTCAAGAACCTGCATAGCACCCAAGAAAGTTATCACCAAATTCGATCGCAGACTTTGTCTTGACTTGTAATATTGAGTGTGCTCAACAAAACCTACACTCATGAAGGCAATATCTTCGTTGCTTCCTGGTCTTTGTATATCAGATGGCATAGTATGTGTAAATCTTCTATTTATGCCATCCGGCTGTTCAGAGCCCCAGCTGGGATCAAAAACCAAACAAGAGGGATTCTGCAAACCTCCATCAACAGGAGCCACAGATTTTCTGTTGGCCCTGATTATGGGAATATTGAACTCTTCTGCACCCTTTGCGACCTCCAGAACCTTATGGAGAGTATAATAAGTAGAATGCAAATGTGGCTTGGCCAGAGATTGTTAATCGTCAAAGTCAAAGAAGAGGCATTAATCTAATTACCACAGACAAGTACCTTATTATCGGTGAAGAAATCTGCGTCCAATAATCTAAATGCATGCCTTAGCGATGAAACTTCACTGTTCTGTTGAGGACATTGACTTATTTTACTCTCCTGATCAAGGAAATAAGAAGAAGTATATTATAGTCGAGAACTGACTGGATTCGATAGAGTGGACTGCTTATACATGGTCCTTAATGAGAATTACCTGAAAGCAAAAAGTATCAATAGGAATTCGAAAAGATATCAGGGTAGGCTCTTCAGAATAGCTAGTAAATAATAATGTTTCTGAAGCGCAGAACCCATACATATTGTGAAGTGTGATTGATGAATGGGCAACTATAGGCATGCAGGCAGGTATTATTATCTGGCATTCTCATTTCACGCGTGTGAAATGCAAGCAGAAGTACTCACGACAAAGAACTTGAGGGTACTCGTAGGGAGGAAAGAAAGCATAATAAGAATCGAGATCATGGGTTAGGATCTAAACTGCAAGTCATTCAACTTGCAAGTTGTGAGGAATTCAGAAGATTGACCAACCCCGGGTACATGCATAGACAAGGCATAACATTAACGGACAAGAAGCGAATCTTGCTAATAAAAGAGAGGTCCAGTACCACCATCCTTATCGTTGCTTGCAAATCAACAATCAATCCGCCAAATGAAAAAGGGGTAGCATACCATGTCCAAGGATGTCAGGGCAGCTAAAAGTCGGAGGGATGGCGACGGAGTTGAGCAGGTGAGGCGGGGAGGAGTAATGGGGTTCTGAAACCGGTCGTGGTGGGGAAAGACCGACACAGCACCGCCGCAACACAAGAATAGGGAGAGACAGAGACCAACGCGTGGCAGCACCAGCGCCGTCACGCCGGGACACTTGCCTCGAAGGAGAAGCGTCGCCATTCTCGTACAACGTTATCACTGTGATGGACGGGTGCAATTTCTCCCCCTCCTCTCTCCAATTTCGATCGTGTCCATCGGTCAACGCCGGACAAGTTGGGGTTCTTACCCCGCATCCGGGAGGCAAAGGGCCTTGGGTTGGGTCCCCCACCTGGGACCATTGATCAATCTATTTAGTATTTATATTTCTTCTCTGTTTTTCTTTTTCCCGCGTATATACCAAGTCGCGGCTACTCTGGATTACTCTTTTAGGGAAGTTGACCCTAATATCATCTAAAAGTTGGCATTTGTAACCCAATATTTTGCTTTTAATTTATTCAATTTGTCATTCAATTATTCTATATGTAACCCAATGTCTTAATTTTTTTTATTTTTTTAATGTTAAGTTATAATTGCACAATACTTGCTTGAGTTGATTTTATCATCAAACTAATTCATCAAATCAGAAGAGCCACTATCATTCACTGCTATAATATTGGATGACACTTTAGTGCACATAATGAAGAAGCAAGTATAATATAGACCCATCAAATGGGTGAATTGGGACTCAATCCAACTGAATATTTCTAAAACATTTTCATATATAACATAACCTTTAAAAACTCATATCCACACATTTAACTCATTTTAAGTACTTCATGTAAATGTATTTCTTGGATAACATTTTATATCAAATTTTAAAAAGTGAATTAACAAAATAAAAAGTTGTCACTTGCCGTGGACATAGAGAACACATAAGTCCCACAAACAAGTGATGTGACTAAGTAATCTGCAAGCAACTTATTGAATGTTAAAAGGTTTAAGTCTCTATTTCGTCTTTCACTCATTTTGCCAATATAATTCTTGAGTTTTTTCTTGACAAATATTACCTTTTATTTGAAAACAGGTTCTATTTTAATCCCCTAAGTGCATTTCTCGGAAAACCATTAATTAACACTCACCTAATTATAAAAAAAATTGATAACTTGTTTGATAAATAATAAATTCTAGCAAAATCTTTAATTGGTAGCGTTAACAAAAAATTTCTCTGTGTGAAGAGGAACTGGAATCAATAAATTTTGTGGAAAGCACTGGAGAGTCGAGAGCGACGCTATGAATATTACTCAAATTGAGAGATCAAATTCATAATTAAAATTTATTATTCTAATGATCAAAATCCATTATCTTTCATTTGGGGCTCTAGGGAGGAAGGTATATAAGTGCTTACATAAGCCCTATAAAACTGAGGCCCAACCTAGTCATGTGGTCTTGGGGCTAATAATTGAAAAAGTGAAGCGTGGAAGGAGGGGCCAGTTGTTTGGGCCTACTTGTGGCATGATCATCCACGCAGATGTATATATCTCGCCCAGCCCAAATTGGTACTTTAAACAACCCGTCTAGACACATTTTATCAGGCTTTGTTTTTTTAGTTAACCCATTTTAGCCCACTATGTTGTCAAATGAGTTATCCATTCTGTAGGGCCCATTAAATGGATTTGCGACCCGTTTTGCCTGCTCTAATATTAGTATTAGTATTGCAGGTGCAAGTGCAAGTGCCTTGTTTGATATGAAACAGGAAGATTCTTGGATAGCTTTACCCATTTTTTATTGGCTTATGAGAGTGGAACTATGGTTTGTGTCACTGGTTCAGTACCGAGCATGGGGCTTACAATACAAGAAAGTCATCTTAGAGCTTGATTCTGCAACCATAGCAGATTTGTTCAGCAATTGTGAGTTAGTAACTCCTCACCTTCATGCTGTTTTGATGGGTTGGATAACACCTCATTGTCGAACATTTTCTTATATGATTGATCGCAAGTCATTCCGTACAGTTTGACTATGGACAGCACCCAAAGACTAATGATAACGAGCATGTCCTAATTATGGGTAATGGGTCGTGCTACTATTAAATTTTAGATGGTGTTGGTAACTTGCTTATCTGATTGGAACATTGATCAAGACAAAAATAGCTGTTGGCAAGGCTTGGAATTCACAAAAGGAGTATCGGAGTTGAACCGGAGTAGTATTGCCAATTATGAGTTGAAGACAGACTCCAACAAGAGCATAATGACTGTTTTGGGAAATTGCCACTATCACAGATTAGCTAGGTGTTGCTTATTATTCTTTGTGTAGCGTTCCTACTATTTTTAATCATGATAAGAGCAAGTTTACAAGAGTGATAACAGTACTTTCGTCCTGATAGTGTGATATATCAGTTGATAGGAGTAGTATGTGCTAATTGTTACGTGTCTTGAAGATTAGTAGTGGATTCCGGCCTTATTATGGCTGTTATTGTTGGGAGTGGACGTAGGCTAAGGGATAAAGCCGAACCAATATATATCTGCTTGCAATATCTTCTATCTCTTCACTATTAGCACTATATGTTCGTTATTATCAATATATGTTCATCAATAGCATCGTACCTGATATCTTTTTTTATCTTTTTTACTATTGTTGAAGTTTAACTTGTAATATTCCACAAAAGTGTTTCCTAGTACTCAAACAATTCATTCATCCTTTCTAGGTTGCATTATTATCCCCAACACATGTATCTCGAGACAAAGTAAGGTGGCAATCGGCAAGATACTGAGTACAGGAGTCCTTGTCGATTGCCATACTAATAACATGTGTTCTTATCGATGGTGATACTTATCAATGACCATGATAAGTTATTGACATGATAGCGGCTGATTGACAATTGTCGTATTGAAGTTGACCAAATGTTAAAGGCAAAGATATCAATTGAAAGGCATCGATTGAAAGCTAGATGAGAAATCATCTGGGAATTGACCGTTTTGTGAGCAAAGTGGACGCGAAGATTAGACATAGTGGAATTCAAAGTTGAAATTGCTTATGGATAAGAAAATGGAGTACAACATATTGTGATTAGAGGGCGAATTTGAAGGAGTAATGACATGGAGTACAACATGGGCTTTGGTGGTAAGGGATGCGAATTTCACATGATTTTACTCTACTAGCAAATCGAAGAAAACTAAGCTATTCACTAACTTAAGATTGCTCTAAAGAGATGCTAACAAACATCAACATCTTGGAATATATGGAGATGCAATTTTAAGTATCGGGTCATGTGCTTTCCGTAGGTATAAAAAATCAAGCCAATAAAGTCATCATTTTTAAAAATTTTTCATCCGGTGTCCCATTAACTCGATTTTTGCACCTACGGAATGCTGTGATTCGATATTTTGAATTCTTCAAATTGGGAAATTTTTTGAAAAATCATATTCATGTGTGATTTAGACAAATTTGACAAAACTTTGATTGAGCATAAGTTTTCCACCTGAGTCAATGGGAAGAAGAAAATTTTATTGGGTTGATCAATATGCTATTTTAAATATCGGGTCACGGGCTTTGTGTAGGTACAAGATTAAATCAAAGGGAAGAAGGATGTACAAGTCATTATTTTTTAGAATTTTTCTATTCGACTTCCCAATGACAGGTTTTGGGTTTATGTTTTTAGGGTTTAGGGTTTTTAGGTTTTAGGGATTATATTTTAGGGTTGATTTTAAAATAAAATGTAGTTGAGATTCAGCCCGTTTTGTTAATTGCGGATCTGTCTATGGATCGAGGTAAACAATTTAGAGAGGTGCTGGATGAAGAAGTCGGGTCGGGAGTAATCAAAATCAGATCTGCAATTCCAAGCAAAGAGATCGGCGAAACCAAGCGTTCCTGGTGAATACCTACTGCTCGTAGATCCACACTAGTGGAGGAGGAGAGGGGTTTCTCCCTCGGAATGTTCCTCCTGCTGCTGCTTCACACTCGGACATATTCTATTACATGCTCTTCGAAGTGGTACATTCAAAAGTTTTATGAGCTTCAGCCATATCCCATCACAAACCTGGAGGATATTCAAAAGTTTTATGAGCTTCAACCATACCCCATTACAAACCTGGAGGATGCACCGATGTTCGAGCTTCCAGGCACATGGGGCTTTGGCGGTAAGGGATGCGAATTTCACATGATTTTACTCTCTTAGCAAATCGAAGAGAACTAAGCTACTCACTAGTTGAAGATTGCTCTAGAGAGATGCTAACAAACATCAACATATTGGAATATATAAGGAGATGCAATTTTAAGTATTAGGTCACGGGCTTTCCATAGGTATAAAAAATCAAGCCAATGAGAAGGATGTCAAAGTTATCATTTTTTAAAATTTTTCCTCCGACGTCCCATTAACTCGATTTTTGCATCTACGGAATGCTGTGATTCGATGTTTTGAATTCATCAAATTGGGAAATTTTTTGAAAAATCATATTCATGTGTGATTTAAAACCACGTTAAAGTCTTACTTCAAAAGAAATTAGAATCATATTGTAAGGAGAGAACAATTTTGCCGGTATTCATGCATTTCTTCTCCGCATATTCCAATGAATTTTGCAATCTCTCTTGCTTAAGGAGATGGATTTCATCAACTCGTTGGAACCACTTGATACAGAGCTTTAGCCTCCTATTGTGCTGGGTCATATACTCTAACTCACCCTGTCAAGAGAGAATAAGAATATGAATAATTTCATTGGTAAATATTTAAAAAGATTAAAATGAAGACAACCTTAACCTCAGGCTTCTTGGTTATTGGCTTGTCATTCATCAATGCTTGTACGTACTCTTTCGTGAAGTGAACAATGACATTCTCTGAACCCTCTGTACTTGCCATTTCTAGCACAGCAACCCTCTTCTCGAAAGAAAAAAAAAGTAAAAAGAAAAAACTGAAGTCAAGTTAGTTGACATTTATCACATAACAGTATGAACCAAGACAAACATCATCACCAGTAGATATGAGTGCATCGTCAGCAAGCGTAGCATTAAATTCTAGTGAACTTCTATTTTGAATATGACATGATTTCAAAAGGGGAACTATCATAAATCACACGTATTTAGCAGCAGTCCACATACAATTGAGATTGGTTATCATACATACCTACAGAGAAATTCAACAATACTAGGATATCCAACAAGCATACCATCATGGTTAAGCCAAATTAACAAACACCTTGGAGGCACTCCATTGAGAAATCAAACGCAATGATATTGAATAGGGATTTACGGGGAAAGAATATAAATGGCTTTGTTCTAAACCCATGACAGCAACCCCCATGAGCCAATTTCAAATTGAGTCCAACTTCTTACCTAAAAGATCAATCTACTAAACTCATATCAAAGTTGCTCACTAAAATCCCCAAACTAGACAAATGCTAACTAAATAAAATTAAGGTAAGTTTAGAAACAAACTAATAAAGTCCCGTTTCTAAGCATTTTCTGATTTTCTTTTAAATTTTCTTGCGAATTTTTTTAATACCGAAATTAGGGACTCGGGTCGGGCCCTTGGGCCTGGTCCGGATATGTCCCAAGGTTCAGGCTCTAGTTTGGGCTATGGGTACGAAAATGGGCTTTATGACATCAAGCCCCTTTCTAGCTAGAAATAAAACCAACCCACTAAAGAACAAGCCCAGTCAAGTCTAACTATACAAAGCCTAGCCCAAACTTAGTTTGCCATTAGCTAAACCCCGATGTAGACCTGTCAAATGGGTGGGTCGGGTCGGGTCGGGTATGGGTTGGGTCATAAATGGTCCGACCCAAATTGACCCATTAACCCGTTTATGACCCATTTATGTGCAATACAATTTTCTTGACCCATACATGACCCGACCCATACCCAACCCATACCCGATCAGACCCATATTGCTAAAATACTTCCATATTTAGTTAAATATAGGAAAATTCATACCCAAGCTGAAATGAGAGCGTTGAGTGAGTGAGTGCAAGATTGAGTGAGGGCAAGAGAGATGTGTTGAGTTTAAATAAGTTGTAAACTCATTTATGACCCATTTACAACCCATTTACGACCCATTTAACATCAATATAAGACTTCTACCCATTTATGACCCATTTACTAAATATAACTAATCAATTTATGACCAATTTATTAATATATGGGTTAAGAAATGGGTTTATGACCCATTTTGACAGGTCTACCCCGATGGCCCTTAGCTGCTCCAAAGAGGTCGCGACACACCTGCGATAAATTTACCTTAAACTAATTTTTTGATCACAAAAAATCACAAACCGATACGCCTATGACAAATTTACCCTAAACTAATTTTTTGAACACAAAAAATCCAAAATCGGTACACTTATGACAAATTTACCCTCCGTTAAATTGGATTAATACCACATAAAACCACAAATTGGTAAAACTATGAAAAACAGAATGGTAAAACCCCAAACTAGTGCACTCATCGACTACCACGTATCATTTAACTCAGCAATTTGACGGTAAAATTTGACAGAAATTAACGAAAGGTACTTTTGTCATAAGTGTACTAGTTTGAGGTTTTTGGTGGTCAAAAAATTAGTTTAGGGTAAATTTATCATAGGTGTATCAATTTGAGATTTTTCGTGATATTAACCCAAATAAATATAATTGGACGTTACCACTTACCATGTTTCCAAAAACTCCCAAAGTCAAGCACAAGTATTGTGAAGGTTTTGTATTTCTTCACTTTCTGACAAGTTTGAAATTTGGTTCCATGCGGCTTGATGCTACGGCCGATTATCTTTCTTTTTGGGAAAAATGACACAAACAGTTTCTGGATTTTAACTCAATATGCAATTTGATCCATGAACTTTTAGTATGTTTAATGTAGTCCTTGAACTTTAACCCAATATTCAATGTGATCCATGAACTTTTGGTACATGTTCAATATATTCATGAACTTTATAAAAATGTTCAATATAGTCCTTCAATTAATTTAAGTTTAGGGACTATATTGTACATTTTCATATAGTTCATGGACTATATTGAATATGTACCAAAAATTCGAGAATCATATTGAACAAATTGAAAGTTGATGGACCATATCGAATATTTGATTAAAGTTCAGAAACTACATTGACCAAATTAAAAATTTAGGGATTAAATTATATATTGAACTAAAATTCAGAAATTATTTATGTCATTATCTCTTCGTTTTTGCATATGCAACCGAAAGAAGCTAAATTGAGAGAAGTCAAAACATTGGTCTGATTTTGACTGAAATGGTTGTGTCGAATAAAGTCGAGGATGCTGACAATCCCATTCGTTTATACTGACAATCAAATAGTGATCTCTGGAGCTCTGCTTGCCGGTTTTTTCTGTGATAAATAAATCATAATCGTACTATCACCACGAGTTTGCAGTCTTAGATGCTTGATTCCGTTTCTAATAAGCCAAGAGTTGATTTTTTATTAAACTGCTTTGGCGACCGATGTTCACCACATTGGTCGTCTATTTTTCCAAGTGGAGTCTGAAGTTGGGCTCCATTTGCCCGCAAGCAACCCAAACCAAGTCGCCGGCGAGATTTTTCTGCTTAAAACAACCCATGGAAAGATATACATGGGCAGTTTATTCTTTTCTACATGTGTAGCTTGCCACATAAATTGTTTCATCACCGTCTTTCCTCACTCCAAAACAAACATCCATGAATCTAGAATTATAGCGTGTGACCACCACACAACAGAACTTCATGGTATTGCCAAGCGAAGCAGTTGGTGTCTATCTTGATAGGTCCTTGTTGCATGACCCATAATTGCACAAGCATTTTCGGACACACTTGCCGTAACCCTCGATGGTTGGACTCGTGCATCATACCCCACCGATAATCCGCTTTTGAATTTCTCACATTTCACTCAATGCTAGTTGATTGCATGCATGTGCATGCACGTGTAAATTTTTCCATACAAATAAAGATCTTTCTATACCTAATTACGTCTTCTTGATTAGTAATGTTATATTTTGACTTGTGATTAATTGTAGATGGGATAGATAATAAACGAAATTTGTGACTGTATAGTCTAGGAACGGATGTGCTAAGATAGACGCTAAAGGATATTACAGTATATGACATGGTGATTCTTAAGAGAACAAATGTGTGGATTGATGTGGTGCAGATGAACCACATGAACCATGCCCTCGCTTTTTGGGGGGACTATGTGAACCAATTCACGCCAGACCGGCTCAAGGAGGATGTAGTCTTTGGCAGGTGCTAGCACAAGATTGGATTTTTGCCATTTGGCTTCGGAGGGAGAATGTGCGTTGGTCGGAACTAGAACATATGATGAGTACAAGATTGTCTTTAACCTAATTCTCTCCAACTTCTCCTTTTCTGTTTCACAGAGCTATTGCTACACTCTGTCGATTTTGCACACGCTTTGACCTTCCAGAGGCTTGCCTCTCATAGTTAAACCTCTTTAAGATAGTTAGCAATAATACTACATTAAGTTGAAGAACAATGATGTCTATTATTAATAACATAGAATCTCATGTACTTGTCAATAGCAACATTAGGGGTATACATAGGGTCTATCAACGGAGCTGCCTAGTTTTCATTGTAACCTATGTGTTTACGATTTATCATGACACCAAATTTTAACGAGATCATCGGTTATTACGATAAGTGTTTATCAAAAGAGACTTGTGCGAAGTGGTAATTAAAATATGATGTGGGTACAAGATAGTATGATATGAAAATCGTATAATTATGTAAAACAACAAACCTAATGGGATAATGATACCAATGATCCATAAACTTTAGTCCAATGTATAATTTAGTTCATGAACTTTAGCCCAACGTGTAATGTGCTCCATGGATTTTAACCCAATGTATAATGTAGTCCCTGAATTTTAATTTGTTCAATTTGATTCTTGAACTTTTGATACATGTTCAATTTAGTCCTGGGATTACATGAAAATGTTCAATATTGTCATTCCATTAATTCAAACAACATCAAGGAAGAAGGGGATCCGAGGATCTAATGAACCCACAGACAAAGAATTCTCTAGATTGGTGACATAGACTCAACTACAAATGACTTGCATCCCAATCGATCACATGCAACCAAGAGATCGCGCGAAGATCTGTCTTTTGGATCCAGATAAACAATTCAAAGACCGAATTGCACCGCGATCTGTCTATGGATCGAGGTAGACAATTCAGAGAAGTGCTGGATGAAGCTGGCTCGCGAGCAATTAAAATCATATCTGCAATTCAAAGCAAAGAGATCAAGCGAAACTAAGCGTTCCTGGTGAATACCTACTGCTCGTAGATCCACACAACTGGAGGAGGAAAGGGCTCTCCCTTGGAACGATCCTCCTCCTGCTGCTTCCCACTCGGACGGCGGGGACGATCGCGGTGCAAAATGAGAGAGACCTAACAAATAGAGACAGAGGCGAGAGAGAGAGCAATACAGTCTCTTTAAATTAGGAAGATATAAATGGGAGCAACCTTCCATATTTATATGTGTGTGTGCTGTGGGCGCGGATATAACATGCCCACATTTTCGGACAAAATTTCTAAAATGTGCGAGCTCCAGCTTCAGTTCCGGATTTAGATCGCATGCTCAATCAAGCACAACGCCCCTCGTTACGGACACAATAAATAACGTTCGACACGTATTTAAACTCAATCCGACTGCCCTTGTCCTTATTTTCTCCTAATCTGATATTCATTCCACTTGTCTTGTCTTTGCACATCGACACCACTCTCGAATTTTCAGAAAATTTCAATAAATCCGATACGAGCTGACCGATGATATGATCAATTGATCTCGAAACACGACTTGGACTTAAAGAATGGTCTCCTCCTCTACTCTTCAAATCCTTTCGTCTACGTCCTGGTCGTGTTCCAACGAAATTAGAGGCAACCCAAATCAGAGTCGATTGAACAGGGAGAAGAAATCGTGTCATAATTTCCCCAAGACTCGATTAATCAGCCAATATCTGAAAAACGTACTTGGCAACCTCAGAATAATCCGACGAAACTTCACAAATTTCTTAATTATGATAAATAATGATTTTTGATGGTCAAAACGCCAATTTATTATCCAATTTATAGCACCAAGTATATTGCCCAATTTCGGCTGAAATCTTGGGTCTGTAATCTGTTTGAATAACCCTGTAAAAACTATGCTTGTAAGATGTCTCTCGACACCCGATAAAAAAAGAAAAGAAAACGAAGAAGCTTCTCGACGCAAGTTTTCAACGAATTGAAGATCATACGATTTGGACATTTGACGTATAATATAAGGGCCCGAAAGCAAGATTAACCACAAAAGGAGAAAAAGAAAGAAAGAAAAGAATAAAGAAAAGAAAGAAAAAGTTCAAAAAATTCGAGAAAGTATGTGAACAGTTTTGCAACATATACCAGCGGTGTCACGTGTCACGTCATCTAGCTAGAAAGATTATATTGGAAGTTTGTATCTATATTATAAATTTAGGATTGATGTGGTGATATTCTTTGCCATTCTTAAGCTCCTTCGTATCCATGGGGATCCGCCATGTAAGTTTCACCGTCTTGAGGTTTTCCATGAACAAAAGACCATGTTTGATCCAAGAAGACCGACCAAGTCGCTTAGGGTTTCTGGAATCCTCTAGAACATTTCGGGAACGTGCACTAAATGTACCAAGTTCTAGAGCAACCTTGGCATAAATGCCGATAATTGATAGATGGGGAGATAAAATCTTTTCCGTTAGATTGGAAGACAATTAACAGTTGTAATAAAATAGGCTCTCGTAAAAATAGGGGTGTCCTCCCCCTAAATCCATCCAAATGCTTAAGCAATAGAACACATTCTCTCTCAGAGCTTCAAGAGAGCCTCTTTTTCTAAACACCTTTTTTTCTCTACAATTCAGGTGAGTGAGCCGATTCCCGGGATTAAGCGCATAGGCCAAAAGATGACGATTCAGGTGAGCGAGTGATCGATTCTTGGATCAATTCTTGGGACTAAGCGCATAGGCCAAAAGATGACAGTGGCCCAAGCAAGAGTTACAACCCTTGATGCCATTGACACTTTTGCCTTCCTCGCTGTAAAGGAGGACGTGCTTAGGACCGTTTCGAAAGAGATAAAGAACTTTCTATTCGAATATAAATTTGGCTTGTTGCAAGAACTTACAAAGAGCTCTTGCCTCGTTTATCAGTGGAAGAGGAAGCGACATGGGAGTTATGCATTGATTGCAATGCTCTTAACAAGCTCATGGTAAAGAATCACTATCTAATTCCGTTGATTAGTTACCTGTTCAATTAGCTAGCTTGCTATTATGAATCCGATATGCTAAGGTAAATGAGCCCAGGACGGTGTGCATGACGTCCCACGGAGCCTTCAAGTTCTAGTTCATGCCAATTGGTCTAGCCGATGCACCAATCACATTTTGCACCTTGGTCAATGATGTCTTCCATGACTACCTTATGGTTGTTCATCTTAGATGGTATCGTGATATATAGGCGACCATGAGAAGAGCTTGCGCTTGAGATTTTAAAATATGAAGGAAAACTACGTATAGATGAAGTTTTGGTAATACTCGTGTGCCTTGTGGGCTGGTTACCACGGCTGGTGAGGTCCTGAAAAAAGGTTACTATTGGCCAAATACTGAAGGAAGGTGCAATGAGCTACAGCTGGACCGTCGAAGCGAGCTGAGAATTCTCTCTGCCTTTGCCTATTCCTGAAAAAAAGGTTACTATTGGCCAAATACTGAAGGAGGATGCAATGAGCTACAGCTGAACCGTCGAAGCGAGCTGTGGATTCTCTCTGCCTTTGCCCGTGTCACGACGATGAGGTGACAGTGTAGTGATTTGTCATATTTTTGCATAACAAATTGACAATGTCTGCACACTTCTATATATTGTAAAACAGCACGTCTGAGGTTTGATTACATCTCATGAAGTAAACTGCGGAGGGAGTGTGTTGAGTCACTGACATTCAGTCATGCGTGCAAGCCATAACAGGTGGAACTTTTACCATAAATAGACCATGCTCATTCAACTAGATCCCAACAACATATAAAGATTCGAGATGGATAAAATATTATTCTCAATCAAAGCCTAGGGCTAATCTCCCCAGTGGGCAAATAATGAAAGAAAAACTTAGGAAGGAAAACAGAGTGCAAATTCCACACTACTAACACAATCTTAAAGAAGGAAAGTGACCAGACTACCGTCCTCTGAACTTGACAAGCGCTGAATCTTGTTATATATTGTCTAAACAGGGGAAAATCATACTAAATTCAGCTAGTTGGTAGTTCACTCATGAATAACAAAACTAACAAAACTATATTATACAAAGGAAAGAGATCAAGATACTTTAAGAACCACAATTCCCGAGAACGTACAAACTTAACTTTACGATGTTCAGTCAGATGGAGAGGTTCCCACGCCCCAATGATTTACCAGACAATCATTTCCCATAGGGGATGCCATCAGTTTTCTTATTGGAATAGCTGGGAAAGAACACATTTCTCCATGGTCACGACAGGCATATGTACACAGATGTTCAATTCGCAGGCATGAGGATACTCACCGATGCAGCTGCCTTGGAGGGTATCTTTTTGATTGTGCATTCGGAGTCCAATCATTTGGTCCCAAATCATTTATAGTGGGTCGCTGCTTGTGATGATCAGTGACTGATTGATAAGTTATTGCCAGTGCTAAAGCCTACAAAAGAATTCAACGTATTATGAGTACCTGGCAGAAACAATGCAACTCTAGTTTTTGTGCCTGTTGACACCTAAATTTTGATTAACCATTTAATAATTTGTATAGAAAATTAGGGATTAAATTTTAACCCCTAGACAAAAATATTAAAATTGCATAGCATATAGTTTAAGTTCATGTAGGTTAGTTGCATTCCACATCGAACCGGCAGTGGCAAGTGAACTAAAAATTCATCGTGCAAACCGAGCTCGAGCACTGAACGAAACTCGGCTCACTCGGAAGACAGGGGCCGAAAATTACAAGTCTAAAAGGCCTTGGTTGTTTTAATTTGAGCTTAAATCAGCCCATTAAGCTTAATTAAAGAAAAGCCCAAATTAATTCAGCAAATTTGGAATTAAATAAAAATTAAAGGATAAAGCCCAAGCCAAAGCCCATTAGGACTAGGAAATCCGGTCAATTAATCTAATGTTGCAATATAAATATGTAACTATACCCTTCAATGGAGGGGGGCTCTCATAATTTTCAAGAATACAATTCCTGAGAGCACGAGAGAAACACGTGAGGGAATAGCGAGAGGATCACGGAGCAGAGGCATACAAGAGAAGAGAATTCACGTTCTTTATACACGAAGAAGGGGACGTTCTTGAGGGACCACACTGCTTCACGGGCAAAGATTTCACGTTCTTCACCACGAGAAAAAGCAAAGAGAGTGAAGAAGGTTCAGAATATACAAGGAAATATCAAGGCAAAGAGAGGAACACGTGTTGCTGCCCTACGTTGCTTCTCAGTCTCACCAGCCTCCTGACGTCCAACAGCAATTAGTCCACCAGAGGCAACAGCGATAGCCACGCTTCAAACCAGACCATCGCTGCTGCTTCGTCCATCGTTGAACCACGTCATCACCGGTGTTTTTGTCGCTCCTATAAAGTCTCTACCGGACCACGCTTCCTTCTTTGCAAGTTTCCGGGTGTCCCTAAAGTCTTGACGAGCTTCAACAGTTGCTGCTCGTCGCTCTTCCAGTCATGCGGCGGACACTTCTGGCTGATCGTCACTGACCACGTGAGCCGAGCCCATCGACCACATCGCATCGTCGTTGCCACGTCTGCCGCCGAGCACCAACCACACCGTCTCGATCCGCAAGCCTCAATCCGGAACCGAGTTCGAATTTGGAAGATATCCGCAAATTAGGTAAGATCATTATTCGAATATTTCCCGAAATATTTAATTTCCTAAGTTTTCAGTGTTTGAATATTTCGTGGATATTCTTTGGTGGATTGCTAGATATCTTAGGATAATATTTGCGATATCCGCAATATTTGAAAATACCCAAAATTAGGAATTATTTCTAATTTGGCAACGTATCCGGACGACTATCCGACCTTATCCCTAAGGTACGATACGCGGCGATACGGAAAATCGTTATCTTATCCATAACCACTTGGATACGATAATAGATTTAATTTGCTTTCCAAATTTAAACAATCAACTTTCTGTCGATATCTATAACCTTATAGATATGACCGTTAGTTTGATTTCTTTGCCTTATCTAAATTTGAAAAATCTTGCGGATTGCGTAGATTGTTTAAATGTGATTGTTATCTTCGCTTGATTGTTTTCCTTTTAAATAAAGAAAATCCAAAAATTTGTTAGTTAGATTTAAATTAGAAATTTTGCATGCTTAGGGAATCTTGAATATATCCAAAAGAATAAGATAATTATTTGATTTAAATTGGGATTTAGGGTAGCATATTTTCTAGTTTAAATTAGAAATTGTTTTAATCTTAGTGGATTATTTAGGATATTTAATAATTTCGAATTTTAATAAAAATCCCAAAAAAAAGAAGAATCACTTTAGGATAGATTAAATCATTTTCTTTAGGATAGATTGCATATTAATTTGAGTAATTTTTAATTCTGAATTTCATTAGAAAATGCCAAAAATAAATCATTTATCCGTCATTAGAATTAGGTCACTTCGTTGCATGACATATAGTTTGCATGTTAGGCTGCATTAATCGCATGTTAATTTTTGCACGTCATTACATATAGATTAGTTTTCATTTAAATAAGTGAAAATCCTAAAAAAATATTGAGTGAACTACTTGTTAATTAGAAATCATATTAGGATTATTGATGTGATTTTCTAGCTAACAACGTAGATGCTTACGTTGC
Organism: Syzygium jambos; assembly: GCA_031216235.1. Taxonomy (NCBI): domain Eukaryota; kingdom Viridiplantae; phylum Streptophyta; class Magnoliopsida; order Myrtales; family Myrtaceae; genus Syzygium; species Syzygium jambos. Next base: position 33,543,523 of record CM062230.1, read on the forward strand.
TTCGAGGTAAGTAATTCTCCCATTCTTGCAATTTATTTAATATTTTGATTATTGGGTGTTACTTTGGTGGTTTGTGCACCCGCATGAATACCTCACATGTTAGTAATTAGATAATAAAATGAATCCAAACTGTCTGCCAAAATATTCTTTGAAAAGAAAAGGTACCGAAAGGGCATTAGACTAGATCTAGCGTAACCAAGTCCCCGAACTTAGAATTTCTGGTTCGTAGGAATAAAACATATCTCCCTATGTTTTATTTAGGTTTCTAATCGACCTACCACAAATAGATTAGTGACGACTCCAAGCATGAAAACATTTGCACGTTAAGAACTTAAATCCTAAGTTGCGAATTGGTAGGGCTTGGGAGGGCCCGAGTTAAGCTTAGTCTTAATAATCCATTAGCCTGAGAGAAAAATTTAGGTCGCGACAATTCGTTGGAAAATTTTCGTTGGAAATTTCAAACGATTTCAAAAAAATCGGTTTTATTCGGCATTTTTTATATTCGTTGAAAAATTCGTTGGAAATTTCCAATGAATTTTCCAATGAATTTTAATTTCCGAGGAATTTTTTCAGTATGTACAATTTTCGTTGGAAAATTCGTTGGAAATTTCCAACGAATTCCAAAAAAACCCGGCACTATTCGGCATTTTTTATATTCGTTGGAAAATTCATTGGAAATTTCCAACGAATTTTCCAACGAATTTCAATTTCCGGGGAATTTTTTCATAGTGTACAATTTTCGTTGGAAAATTCGTTGGAAATTTCCAACGAAATTTCTAACGATTTCAAAAAAAAAAAATCGATTTTATTCGGCATTTTTTATATTCGTTGGAAAATTCGTTGGAAATTTCCAACGAATTTTCCAACGAATTTCAATTTCCGGGGAATTTTTTCAGTGTGTACAATTTTCGTTGGAAAATTCGTTGGAATTTTCCAACGAATTTTAATTTTCCGGACAATTATTTTAGTGTGTACAATTTTCGTTGCAAAATTCGTGGGAAATTTCCCACGAATTTTACAACGAAAACTATACTTCTTCCTTATTCATATTTTCGCGCTCAATTCCTGCAACATTTCCACAGTCTCTCTCTCTCTCTCTCTCTCTCTCTCTCTCTTCTCTCTCTCTCTCCTTTGCAATCGCTCGCCTTCTCCCTCCGCCTCCGCTTCGCCTCCTCCCCCGCCGCCCCCCCTCCTCCTCCGGCTCCGGCTCTGGCGCCCTCAACTCCTGCGCGCCCAGATCTGGGCGACGTCGGCTCCCTCCCCCGCGGCCATCCAGGGCGACGTCGACTCCCTCGCCGCCGCGGCCATCCAGGGCCAGGCCCCCGCGGCGGTTGGCGCCCTCGACGCCACCATGGGCCACCACCTCGCCCGCCGCCTCAACCACCTCATCGCCGTCGCCGGGGAGCTCGATGTCGCCTAGATCTGGGCGAGCTCGAGCTCGTCGCCGGCGAGGGTGATTTTTTCAAAAAAAAAAAAATTCGTTGGAAAAAAAATTTCCACGATTTTTCGACCAAAAAAAAAATTTGTAATTTTTCCAACGAAAAATTTTTCGTTGGAAAAAAAATTTCCACGATTTTTGGACAAAAAAAAACATTTGTAATTTTTCCAACGAAAAATTTTTCGTTGAAAAAAAAATTTCCACGATTTTTCGACAAAAAAAAAACATTTGTAATTTTTCCAACGAAAAATTTTTCGTTGGAAAAAAAATTTCCACGATTTTTGGACAAAAAAAAACATTTGTAATTTTTTCAACGAAAAATTTTTCGTTGGAAAAAAAATTCCCACAATTTTTCGACCAAAAAAAAATTTGTAATTTTTCCAACGAATTTAGCCACGAGTTTTCCAACAAATTTTCCAACGAAACAAAATTCGTCGCAAATTTCCAACGAAAATTGAAATTTTTCGTTGGAAAATTTTCCGACGACCTATTACCAACGAATTTTTTTCGTTGGAAAATTCGTTGGAAATTCGTTTTCCAACAAATTTTTTCAAATTTTTCGTTGGAAATTTCGTCGGAAAAAACATATTTTTTTGTAGTGACATGGTATGCTACCTTACCATAAATAGTTCGCGTAAATGCTTACATTGAATAGAACAACCACATATTGCTCACTCAAAATTGAGGCTTCATTGTATGGCATTTTCATTTGCTGTGAGTGGGTTGTTTCTTGCTTTGAGGTGGACCAAGCTAATAATGCAGCTTATAATTTGCACCTACACTCAAGGGAGCCACACTCATGATACCAAAACATTTGGTGGTATTGTGCCTGAATCTTGGCAGTGTCTAGGAACACTCGCAGCCATTCTATCAAACATACAGAATCTAATTTTCTAGCAAAAAGTGGTTATATTTTAAGCATTCACTTATCCAAGAAAACAAGTCAGAAAGGGTAAATCTGTTTTGCTTTGATTGAGTATAGATCAAGATATCTTTACCCAATGGAAATTACCCACCAAACCCCACCCAACCAACACAATTTGAAGTCTAGCAAAATAAGACTCCCAATTGTACTCCAAGCATGGTGCTTGATATGACCGAAAACATAAATTATCTACTTTCAAGTGTTCTACATTTGTCTGCCTAAAGCTTATCCCACATCCCCTGGCAGATCCCACAGAAAAAACCCACCACATCATCTTCCATTGAAAAAATGCTTGGCATCGTAGAGCATTATGCAAGTAATCAAGCATGGATGCTTGACCCAATCATTTCATGATCATTATCCAATATATCACACTTAAAAGAAAGATCATCAGTTATAACCTATTTTTCCAACACGTAGCCTGCTCTAGAGGCCACTGGGACCTCTGACAAGGCATCATTACGATTTAAAATAGCCACCAAATCAGAAATTAGAACAGTTCAGCCTGAAAAATTCCATCGTCAGACTAATTACAGTAATCGGTTTATTCACTCGGGTATGTATTTGCTATATTTGGAACCAAACTCTTGAGCAAAGTAAACGCTTGAGCTTAGATTAGTAATACAATCAGCAATAAAAACAAGAGGCAAACCTGCACATAGTCCACAGCGGGAACCACACATGCACGGCGCAGTTCAACGGGACCTGTTCTTGAGCTTCATATTGATCATCCTTTCCCAAACGTTGCCACTTATCAAAGTGAGCCAACATATCCACGTCCATTGTGAAGTTCAAGATGCCTTGAACAGAATCAACAGTGTAATTTAATCTGGAGGGAACCATAGTAACTCCCTTTGAGGAAAGAACATGAACAACCTGAAATGAGAGAGAAATGAGGAGGGAAGAGGGAATAGAGGGGGGGGGGGTGGTGTTGGATTATAGCTTAGGCATCATTTTAACTGAGAAATATCAAGTTCCATGTTCATGTCCCTAAAGAAACCAAGAAAAAAATGACCTCCATCTCAGCATCATCTGGGTATCCAACAGTAAGCTTTGTTATATCTACTGTGAATGGATTATCGAGGGGAATGTCTTTGGATGAGGGATCATCTGGATCCCTTCCTCGAATAGCGTCAAGAATAATAGTGCAATCTGCCGCACTCCTACAGAATGGACCGAGCTTATCCTGCCATGAATTAGATTGTTATTATTGTTAACGTCACATAGGAACAATATAGGAGGACAATAAGAAGTTACCAAGCTTTCAGATATGCTCATGACACCGCTTCGTCCAACAGTACCAAATGTTGGGCGTAATGCTGTCACACCACAACGGGCAGCTGGATAGGTCATGGATCCAGCTGTCTCGGAACCAATAGCAAAAGGGACCATACCTGTTGAAGAAAAGACAGTCAATGTCAAAAGAATCTTCATTTATGTAATCCAAACTTTTTATAGCTTTGTTAAATTTAACTTTTACCCACTAGCACACAATCAAGTGAACATAACGTGCAGGGATCTACATAGTTGTACCGTGGCAGAAAAGGAAATGGGAAATCCTTGCTGAACAGGAACAACTCAGAGAGAAGTGAAAATGAACTTGCTGAAGTGCAAGCAGCAGGCCCAGCTGATGAGCCAGTTGTAAACTCTTCCATGTTCCATGGATTTCTTGTCCTTCCGCCAGACCAAATATCATCAGATGCCAGAGAGCCAGAAACAAGCTTTGCAACTAGAACTGCCCCAGCTGACTTCAACCTATATTCAGCAGATGCACCCCACAACATCCATTACGATTTTCCATACAACAGCACCGGATAACTGGAGCACCTTAAGTACCTCTGATAGACCCATGCATCGATGTTAAGAACCTGATCCTTAAAACTCGGTGAACACCAAGTGGTGTGGTATCCAGGTACGGCGATTATGTCCTTCAAACCATAAGGAATCCCATGGAGAGGACCTACAATGCACATGATCACATATAAGTTGATGCTGTGACACAAGAACGATTTTGATCATTAATAATAGGTTCGACTGTGTCCCATCTCTTAGATATTGAAGTAGAGAAGTAAATATAAACTACCAAATGCATTTTGAAAATTGACAGTGTTAGGTTATGGTAGGTACCCCATCAAGAAAAATACCCAGATATACTTCTTGAGCAAGCAACTCATCAGCCCTTATTGCTTGTGCATATGCTAATTCTTCAGTGTAAGACACCACAGCTTCAAGAATGCCATTATACCTGATAGCATTTTTAAAAAGAAAACTACACATAACTCCAGCGGGCATCCTCAAGATAATATATACCGGATTACCTTCTCAATCTGTTAAGGAAAAGTTGAGTAAGCTCCTCACAAGTAATTTGCCTTGTCCTAATAAGTTCCCCAAATTCAAGAACCTGCATAGCACCCAAGAAAGCTATCACCAAATTCGATCGCAGACTTTGTCTTGATTTGTAATATTGAGTTTGCTCAACAAAACCTACACTCATGAAGGCAATATCTTCGTCGCTTCCTGGTCTTTGTATATCAGATGGCACAGGACGTGTAAATCTTCTATTTATGCCATCCGGCTGTTCAGAGCCCCAGTTGGGATAAAAAATTAAACAAGAGGGATTTTGCAAACCTCCATCAACAGAAGCCACAGATTTTCTGTTGGCCCTGATTATGGGAATATTGAACTCTTCTGCACCCTTTGCGACCCCTAGAATTTTATGGAGAGCATGATAAGTAGAATGCAAATGTGGCTTGGCCAGAGATTGTTAATCCTCAAAGTCAAAGAAGAGGCATTAATCTAATCACCATAAAGAAGTACCTTATTGTCTGTGAAGAAATATGCATCCAATAATTTAAATGCATGTGACACGGCCCATGGAAGCGAAAGGCTCCGAGCTAGTTCGAACAAGGGTCACAGACGGGCCGTGGCCCTTCCATGCATAGGACGTGGCCCATTCGTGCATGGGACGTGACCCATCCGTGACTAAGCTCAAGCACCGTTCGCGACCTTTCAGTTCCCTCTGACACACGACCCTGCAGCTTCTCTTAGCAGGCGTCCCTTGAGCTCGCCCACGCCTCTAAAGCCTTTGGAACTTCTTGTATAGATATGTAATGATTGTATCGGTTCAAACACTATCGTTAGATCATGAGGGGATCAATGAATCAGATTAGACCCGCACTTGTATATATAGGGGACCCTCCCCCTTCATTTATGCATGCTCATTTTGCAAGAAATATAACTACGCTACTTTCTCTCCATTCTTGTGAATCGAGTGTGTGTGTAAGGTTGACTTGGGAGTGATCTCAAAGCCGCACGGGTGTGGGATCGTTGTAAATCGACCGATCCGTGACAAGTGGTACAGAGCCTTCGTTCCTAGCGCAATGGCTGACCCACGTTCTAGTGCTGCGAATGTCCAAGGTGAGAACCGCGAGGATCGTGAAAGGGCGACTGAGAGAGTCGGCGTCCAAACTAGGAGAAATCGTGTTGCCTCTAGCTTGAGGGATCTAATGGGTGACTTGAAAAGTCAAATGATGACACTAGAGGGAACCGTCATGGATATCCAAGGATGGTCGATGACTTGTAACAGACCGTTGAAGGAGTGGAGGCCCGAAGGGAAGAGTTCTTGGCTGAGATGCAAGAGCTCAAAGCTGGCATGGGAGAGCTCCACGATGAGGTGTTGGGGCCCGTGATTCACGAGCTACAGCAGCGGGACGAGACCTGGGAGGCCGCGATGGCAGCCATGCGCTTTGAGATCGCGGAGCTCAAGGGGAAGCTTGTAAAGGTAAAAGCAGCACATATGAATGGGGTGATCATCGTGCATCCACGTATGGAAACACCCAAGCCGAGAAAGTTCAAAGGTTTACGGGTGGCCAAAGATGTGAACAACTTCCTGTAGTACATGGAGCGGTACTTCTAGGCCATAGGGATGAACGGCGACATGACCCAGGTAAACATAGTAGCAATGTATTTAGCTGATAATGCTTTGCTGTCATGGGGTCGCAGGTCAGACAATAGGAGTGGCGACCCTGTCACGATCTGGGTCAAGTTCGATGAGGAATTTCGGCGGAACTATTATCCCGCCTATGTGGAGGAAGAAGCTCGCGACGAACTCAAGCGCCTTGAACAAAAAGGCACCGTCTGAGAGCATGTGAAGCGATTCTTGAAGTTGCTACTCCAGATCCCATCAATGAATGACACGGAGGTGTACCACCAGTTCATGAGTAGGGTTAAGCCGTGGGCTAAATAAGAGCTCAAATGCTGCAATGTGACAGATTTCATGACGGCCACTTCCGTTGCAGAGTCCCTAAAAGAACCTAAAGCTTTGTTCGCAGCCAAACTCGACTTTCCTCCGAGGGATAGGGCCAATGGTAGGGGAGACTGAAACAAATACAAACGACTAAACGGAGACAAGCCAACACTGGCACTACCTAGGGCTCAACCGGAGTTGAGTGGTTGGGGACAACGGAAGGTACGCACCTTTAAGTGCTTCTTTTGCAATGGGCCACACATGGCTCGGGAGTGTTCTAAGAGAGGCAAGCTGGTGGCCCTATACAAAGAAGATGAGTCGCGAGAGGAGGCGCGGTATGGTTCGCTGCGAATCCTTAGTTCCATTAAGGCGAAGAAGGCTAAGGAGTCTAAAGAAATGATGTTTGTGGACGTGAAGAACGGGAGTATCACGATGAGTGCGCTCGTGGATATCAGTGCGTACAACCTCTTCATATTCCAAGAGGCCGCAAAGAAGCTAAATCTTCGGGTCGAGAAAGGAGGAGCCGATTGGCTTAGAACGATGAATTCCAAGGAGGTCCCGACTAGCGGTGTGGCTAGGGATGTAGAGCTTCATCTTGGTCCATGGACCAACAAGGAAGACGTCGAGGTAATCCCCCTTGATGATTATGATCTTGTGTTGGATTTGGGATTTCTTGACCGTATAAATGTGGGTGTAATGCCCTTTTGTGGATTGTATATGTATTCTGGATATGCAATGCCAATGCGTGGTCCCGATCCATCGTAAGTCGGGACGAGATCGAAAGATGCTCTCTGTTATGCAGCTTAAGAAGGGAGCGAACAAGGGCGATGTGACCTTCTTGACAACCTTGAAGGTCGAGGATGATAAGAGCAAGGGCAAGGAGAGTGAAGTTCCAAGTGAAGTGGCCCACGTCCTCGATTCCTTCTAAGATATGATGCCACCCGAGCTGCCGCTTCGAAGAAAGGTGGGTCATAAGATCGGGTGGGTGCTCGCCGCTCAACCACTGGCTATGGCGCCCTATCGCATGGTGCCGCCCGAGTTGGAGGAACTACGGAAGCAACTCGAGGAGTTGCTCGATGCGGGGTACATTCGACTGTCCAAAGCTCCGTTCGACGCCCCGGTCCTATTTCAAAAGAAGTACGATGGGTCCCTCCGTATGAGCATCGATTACTGGGCGTTAAACAAGCTCACCACAAAGAACAAGTATTCGATCCCCCTCATTGCAGACTTATTCGAACAGCTTAGGAAAGCCCGATAGTTCACCAAACTTGATTTTCAATCCGGTTACTACCAAGTACGGATCGCCAAAGTGGACGAACCGAAGACCGCATGCGTAACACGATACGGGTCATATGAGTTCTGCGTCGTGCCATTTGGCTTGACCAACGCACTGGCCACATCCTACACCTTAATGAACAAGGTACTTCACCTGTTCCTTGACCAGTTCGTTGTGGTTTACCTTGATGACATTGTTGTTTATAGCCGGACGATCGAAGAACACGTCGAGCATTTGAGGTGAGTCTTCCAGGTCTTGCGTGAGAACGACCTATTTGTTAAACGTGAGAAATGCGCCTTTGCCCAACGGGAGGTACCGTTTTTAGGGCATCTCGTTGGGGATGGACAAGTACGGATGGACGTGGTCAAGATCCATACCATTGTCGAATGGGAGGCCCTGACCAATGTGACTGAGGTGAGGCCGTTCTCGGCCTCACAAATTACTATTGACGCTTTGTTCGGGGATATTCAAGCATCACCGTGCTACTCACTGACATGTTGAAGAAAGAAAGGCCGTGGGAGTGGACGGATTAATGCCAAGAAGTGTTCGATCGGCTGAAGCGGGCCATGATTGAGGAGCCAGTGCTCGTGCTGCCCGATCATGCCAAGCCATACGAAGTAGAGACTGACGCGTTCGATTTTGCGATAGGTGGTGTTTTCATGCAGGATGGATACCTGGTGGCGTCCGAGTCTCAGAAGTTGAATGAGATCGAGCGACATTACATGGTCCAAGAAAAGGAAATGACCGCGGTGGTGCACTACCTTCGTACGTAGAGACACTATTTCTTGGGATCGAAATTCGTCGTGTGGATGGACAACGTGGCAACGAGCTACTTTCAGACCCAAAAGAAGCTAAGTCCGAAACAAGCTTGATGACAGGACTTCCTGTTCCTGGCAGAGTTCGACTACGAGCTAGAGTATAAACCAGGAAAGGCCAATTCAATAGCTGATGCCTTGAGTCGAAAGATGGAGTTCGCTAACCTCATATATAGACCCAGCTGCCCACGGATCGACCGTATCAAGGAGGGGTTCAAGCATAATCCATCGGCTCGGTAACTCCTTGAGTACACACGGGAAGACAAAACCCGGCAATTTTGATGGGAGGATGATCTCTTCTACACCAAGGGACAGCGACTATATATGTCGCTCTACGGGAAACTAAGGAAGGAAGTGTTGCAAGAGTGCCACAATTCTAAATGGGTGGGACATCCGGGAATTCACCCTACCATGGCGCTCGTTGAGGACCAATACTATTAGCCTCACATGTGGGACGACGTCAAGGCGTATGTGAAAACATGCCTCATGTGCCAACAAAAAAAGATCGAGCAACGTTCGCCATCGGGGCTCCTTGAGCCACGTCCCGTCTCGGAACGTCCATGGGAGAGTGTCTCCATGGACTTCATTATGAATTTACCCAAGTCCAAAGGATATCGGACCCTCATAGTCGTAGTGGACCGGTTCTCTAAGTATGTGACATTCGTACCTGCAACAAAGGATTGTTCGTCAAGCAAGTCGTTAAATACTGGGGAGTTCCACGAATGATCGTGAACGATTGCGATCCTCGGTTCACCGGCAATTTTGGACCGAGCTCTTCAAGTTGTTGGGGTCAAACCTCAACTTCTCCACGAGTTTACATCCCCACGGGCAGATGGAGAGGGTGAATGCACTTCTCAAAATATGTCTCCCGCACTATGTGAGCACAACGCAAGCAAATTGGGCGAGACTAATCAATATGGCTTAGTTCTCGTACAACTTTCAGTGGATCGAGTCCACAAACCAGAGCCCGTTCAAGATCATGACGGGGCGGCAGCCGCTCACTCCGAGCACGGTTGCCTCGGGCTATCGGGTGAATAGCCCATATGCGTACAAGTTCGCCAAAGAGTGGCATGGGCAAGCGACTTGGCGTGGGCATGGCTACACAAGGCCTCCTAACGCATGAAGAAATGGGCCGACGAGAAACGACGGCACATGGAATTCCAGGTCAGGGACCTAGTGTTGGCCAAGCTACATGCGGTATTCCGATATAGGCACGTGCACAAAAGCTTGATCCATCGCTACGAGGGGCCCTTTTGAGTGCTCAAATGGGTTGGGAAGGTCGCATACAAATTGAACTTGCCATCGAAACTCAAGCTACACCCGGTATTCCATGTAAGTATGCTTAAGCCTTTCCATGTGGATGAGGGAGATCCGTACCAAGGGGAATCGCAGTGGACACCACTTGGGGGCAAAAGCCTCGTATGATCGAGACGTCGAGTGCATCATGGTTGATCGGATCATACGGAAGAAGTATCGGGTGCTGACGCTAGAATACTTGGCTTGATGAAGAGGTCTTCCGAAGAGTGAAGTAAGTTGGGAAATCTCTTAAGCTTTTTAGCAGTTCCGAAAACACATTGAAGCATTTCATGCCGAAGACACGACAACGGTGTTGTCCGATTAAGTGAAGGAGAATGACATGGCTCAAGGACCCGAGCAAGTTCAAATAAGGGCCACGGATGGGCCGTGGCCCTTCCGTGCATAGGATGTGGCCCATTCGTGCATGAGACGTGGCCCATCTATGACCAAGCTCAAGCTCTGTCCATGACCTTTCAGTTCCTTCTGGCACACGACCCTGTAGATTCCATTGGCAGGCATCCCTTGAGCTCCCCCATGCTCCTAGGACCTTTGAAACTTCTTGTATAGCTCTGTAATGATTGTATCTGTTCAAATACCACCGTTAGATCATGAGGAGATCAATGGATCAGATTAGACCCGCACTTGTATATAGGGGACCCTCTTTCTTCATTTGTACATGCTCATTTTGTAAGAAATACAACTATGCTGCTTTCTCTCAATTCTTGTAAATCGAGTATGTGTATGTGTGCAAGGCTGATTTGAGAGTGATCCTAAGGTCGCGCGGATGTGGGATCATTATGAATCGACCGATCCGTGACACATGCCTAAGCTATGAAACTTCACTATTCTGTTGAGGACATTGACTTATTTTACTCTTCTGATCAAGGAAATAAGGAGCTCATTATAGTCGAGAATTGAGTGGATTCGATAGAATGAACTGCTTATACATGGTCCTTAACGAGAGTTACCTGACAGCAAAAGGTATCAATAGGAATCCGAACTTTCTGACAAAACATTTTCCAGATTAATTTATAGGTTCTCACCTGCTTTAAAGATGTCAGGGTACGCTGTTCTGGATAGCTAGTAAATAACAGTGCGTCTGAAGTGCTACATATTGTGAAGTGTGATTGATGAATGGGCAACTATAGTCAAAAGGCATTGAGACAGGTATTATTATCTGGCATTCTCATTTCACGCGTGTGAAATGCAAACAGAAGTACTCACGACAAAGAACTTGAGGGTACTTGTAGCCTGTAGGGCGGAAAGAAAGCATAATAAGAATCGAGATCATGGGTTAGGATCTAAACTGCAAGTCATTCAACTTGCAAGTTGTGAGGAATTCAGAAGATTGACCAACCCCGGGTACATGCATAGACAAGGCATAACATAACGGACAAGAAGCGAATCTTGCTAATAAAAGAGAGGTCCAGTACCACCATCCTTATCGTTGCTTGCAAATCAACAATCAATCCGCCAAATGAAAAAGGGGTAGCATACCATGTCCAAGGATGTCAGGGCAGCGAAAAGTCGGAGGGATGGCGACGGAGTTGAGCAGGTGAGGCAGGGAGGAGTAATGGGGTTCTGAAACTGGTCGTGGTGGGGAACGACCGACACAGCACCGCCGCAACACAAGAACAGGGAGAGACAGAGACCAACGCGTGGCAGCACCAGCGCCGTCATGCCGGGACACTTGCCTCGAAGGAGAAGCGTCGCCATTCTCGTACAACGTTGTCACTGGGATGATGGGTGCAATTTCTCCCCTCCTCTGTCCAATTTCGATCATGTCCATCGGTCAACGCCAGACAGATTGGGGTCCTTACCCTGCATCCGGGAGCTAAAGGGCCTTGGGTCGCCCACCTGGGACCATTGATCAATCTATTTTATATTTCATCTCTCTGTTTTTCTTTTTCCCACATAAATACAAAGTTGCGGTAACTCTGAATTACTCTTTTACGGAAATTGACGCTAATATCATCTAAATTTTGGCCTTTCTAATTTGTTCAACGCAATTCTTTCATTATTTTTATATATCTGATACAAGCGCTAGCACGTACACCCACGAACAATATCTTCACCTCGAGAAAATATTAGGTGGTCCCGGACCGCCTCGTCAGCGTGGTCCCCGACCACTCACAAGGCGCCACGTGGTCCACGTGGCGCTGGTGGGACCGGCGGGCCGGGACCCCTTTTTTTCCTCAAAATATTAATTCTTTTACCTCAAAATATTAATTCATTTGCTCTTTTAGCCTGCTCCTTCCTCGGTAACGTAAGTACGTACGCCCTCCATCAGTCTCTTCGCTCTCTCTCTCTTCATTAATGTGGGCCTCTTCCTTCTCTCTCCTTCTCCATCTCCTCATCTCTTCTTTATAGAAACTCACGAAAGAAGCCCGCATTTTCTCTCAGTTTTTTAAAAAATCGCTCCCGCCCGAGAGCGGTTCGCCCGCCCGCCGGTACCGACCTTCGCCTCCGCCCGCCGGTCCCGATCACCGCCGTCGTAGCTCCGTCCCGAGCTCTGACCGCCGTCGCCTCCGACCTCCGCCCGTCAGTCCCGACCTTCGCCATTGCCTCCGCTCGCCCAAGGGCGGCTGGGTCCGTCGCCTCCGCCCGCCCGCCGATCCCGACCTCTGCCTCGTGAGTGGTTGGGGACCACGCTGTCGAGGCAATCCGAGACCACCTAATATTTTTTCTTGACGATCGTTTCTCCTTCGTCCACTGCTCCTGCTCCGGTGTCGTCGTCTCTCCTCCGCAACTTTTTGGTTGGCGCGCCCCCCAGTGACCTGGAGAGAGAGATCACTGCCTTCGCTGGAAGCACACCATAGGCAAGGGTCTCGACCTCTACTCCGACATCGGCAAGAAAGCCAAAGGTCAGTCGCCGTCGCTGGTCGATCGTCTCGTTTCCTCTGTTCGCGCGCCTCTGTCTGGCCAAGTTTTCTCCCCCGGTCCCGTCGTTTCATCCGATCGTTTGAGGTTGGTTGTTTTTTTTGGTGATTCCGCGCGCGCGTGTCGTCGCGGTTGTTTGTGGTGCAGATCTCCTCTACAAGGACTACTAGAGCGACCAAAAGTTCAACATCACTCCCTCCTCGTTCACGGGAGCCGTGAGTTTTTCCCTCTATTTTTTTTTGGGAGACCTTTGCATGCTTCTTCACTTCCTTGAGCTACGATTGAAACCGTTCGTGGTTTTGGACTTGGTGAACGACGGCTGTTTCTTCTTAGGATTTGATGTAGTCTTGGCTGATCGAGCTTTCCTTTGGAGATTGTTTGGGGACTTCCGACGGTTCCGCTCAAATATATATGTAGTTCCACCGTCCCGAGCTCCGCCTCTCACCTCTCGCCTCCGCTTGATAAAGTCGAGGTCCTGATCTCAGGCAGAACGAGGTCCTCTTTACTTTGGAAACAGTTTTAGATGGTTCGCACACAAATGCACGGTTGCTTAGCAGTTTAGGCGTTTAATTGTTTTCACCATGTATGGTTCAGTGACTCGAGTCTTCATATGTTATGCAGTTTTTTCCATAGTGCGCTGCTGTTGTGAGTTCTGTTTGCAGAGGCCAATCGCTCAATATTTGAGTCACTCCCGACCTCCGCCGTCGCCTCCTTCTGCCCAAGACCAGCTAGGTCCCGAGCTCTGATCGCCGTCACTCGAGAGCAAGCCGTCCGCCCGCCGGTCCAGAGCTCCGACCTCCGCCGTCCCCTGAGTGGTTTGCGGTAATTTTGATATCGACAGATGTTTCTGCTTTTCAGTTTCTGTTAATAGCTTGGTCAAACATCCCTCCCTGTTCTTCATATGTTTCATATCTTCAAAGGAATTGCTTTTACATCATTTGAAATACAGCACTATCAATGGACAGCAACAGGAAGATCTGGAAATCATCTGAATCAAAATAAAAGATACGACAACATTTCAGGCTGACATTAGAGCCGTCCTAATTCTAGGCTTTTGTTTCTTCTCTTCATTCCTAGAACAAGAAAATTCTTGCATTTGTGGGACAATATTCATCAAAACCTGATTTTTACTTTTTGTAGCCAACAAAGTGCATACCGTGCTGGCTATAAGATTAAAAATTGTTCATTTGCCTTTTGGTAATCTTAGTAGGCACCATGTTGTGCCATGAGATCTTATTCTCCTAGTTCAGTTCTCCAATTTCTTACAACAATGGATTTGTGTTCTGTATTTATATGCATAGACTAAGTTTCAAGAGTACACAATAAAATCTTGTTATATACCCCGTAACAAACAATAACTAGATTATGGTGCCTAGATTTACATAGTAATTCACCGAATAGGTAAATTAAAATGCCTAAAACATTTGGAATCTAACAATTTCTTTTTTTAATTATATTTTCAAAATAGACATTTAGCAATTTTGTTTTATTTTGCTGCCTTCTTTGCCATGTCTAATACATCCGGTCCAATTTTGTCATTATCATCTTTTCTTTATCAGCTCCATACATCTCCTTCGGTTTTAGGGTAGTGTTCTACCATTTAATTATTCTTTGACCTAATGTTGCCCCCTGGATGTCTTCATCTTGCAGAAACAAAAGCTGCTCAATGCTTGTCATTTGGAATTTGGCATTGTGAAGAGATTTTTGAAATATATATTGGATCGTGAGTTACCGGTATGCCCCTCAGATTGTCTTTGCCATTATATTTTTTAAAAAAATACACCTTGTTAATTGACTTCGGCAAAGACGAAAGCACACTACACATAAAGCAAATCTTAATCTTGCACTCATATGCTTCTCATGCCTTTCACCCGAGACTGATCATTTTGTCTTTTACTATATATATCAACTTCCAAATTAAAAGTAATAATGATAGATGACCTCAGCTGAGGAAGCAGTGTCTCGTTTAGAGCATGTTGTCAGGAGTTTTTTTTATATATGTCCAGCTTTTGCAAGATTTTTTTTCGTCTTAGTTGCAGCACCGCTTTGTTATTTCTTTCTTTTTAGATCATTAGTTATTGGTTTGACCAAACATAGATTGGTCTCCAAAAATTCTCATCTTATAATTCTTCTTGTGAATAATTTGTTACTTCATATGTGGTCATTATGTTTTGATTTATCTTATCTCAGGAATACCTTGTTGTGCTAACTTGGCCCTGTGCAAGGAACTATCGAGTGCCCTAGGTTCCATCTCTCTTGAATTCGCTGGAGATTGGTTAGTTAATTCGCAAGTGTAAGGTTATCTGATGGCTGAGTCGGAGGTAATCTTTAACTCATACTATGGGAAACATATTTGTTGGATGTTTTTTTGCTTGTGAAAGCACTACATTAAATACTTGTTGCTCTTTGCTTGCAGCATGAAATAGCACATGTTACCCGTGACTTGGAAAAAGATTTTGAGTTTATGGTAGGAATGGTTTTTACAAGTGAACTTGAAGCATATCATAAATATGTAGCCTATGCTATAAGTAAAGGATTTGGAGTGAGGAAGTCTAAGACTAGAAAAAATGACAAAGGAGAAATAACTCGACGCACTTTTCTATGTAATTGTGAGGGTTATTCTGCCAACTCGTCTGAACAAGAAAGAAAATATGAAAGACTCGAAGTTAGATGTGGGTGTCCTGCATTTATCAGATTTAAGGTTGAGAATGGTATTTATGAAGTTATAGAGTATGTTCGCGAGCATAATCATGGATTTATACCTGAACATCAAAGGCACTTGATAAGATGTGGAAGAATGATTTCCGATACTTGCAAGGGTGTTTTAGTTGATATGACTAAGGCTGGTATTGGAGGGACCATGGCATATAAGTTCTTGGCAAATGAAGCAGGAGGAAGCAAAAACTTGGGTTTCATTCTGCGCGATTGTCAAAATTTTTTGCAAAGTGAAAGATCGACTCATATAAGTGGGGGTGATTGTCAAAGTCTTCTGAATCATTTTCATCGCATGCAAATGGAAAATCCAATGTTTTTCTATGCCCAACAAGTAGATCAAGATGGTAGATTGACAAATCTATTTTGGAGAGATAGTTTGGCCAAATTTGATTATGATTGTTTCGGTGATGTGGTGGTTTTTGATACCACGTATCGTACTAACAAGTATAATATGATATGTGCACCTTTTGTTGGAATAAATCATCATTGGAAGAATACTTTGTTGGTTGTGCATTTTTGTTGGATGAGACGGCAAATTCATTTATTTGGTTATTTGAGATGTTTTTGAATTCTATGGAAAATAAGGCTCCAAAAACCATTTTTACCGATCAAGACCAAGCCATGGCAAAAGCCATTCGAACGGTGTTTCCGAATACTCAACATCGTTTATGCACATGGCACATTGGGAAAAATGCCAATCAAAACATTCCACACCTTTACCACAAGTCAGAATTCAAGGATAAATATTTCTCAAAACTTATGTATAAGTGCAAATCAGAGGATGAATTTGAATGTACTTGGAGGAAAATGGAAGAGGAGTGGGGTACTGAGAATAACAGTTGGCTTCAGAGGTTATACGACCTTAGACATAAATGGAGTTCGGCTTTTGGTCGTGATATTTTTTCTTGTGGAATAAGATCAAGTTAAAGGAGCGAGAGTACTAACAATGTCTTCCAAAAAATGTCGACTAAGACATTGACCCTTGTAGAATTTGTTCACCACTATGAAGAACAATTGAAACATATGAGAGAAATTGAAGGTCAAGATGATTATAAATCTCGCGGGAAGCCCAAATCGCAGCTTGTGGATAACAGGATAGTGAAGCATGCTGGTTTGGTGTATACTCGCACCATTTTTAAAAGGTTTCATGAAGAATTTCTTCAAGGTGTCTCCGAACTTGTTTCAAGTGAAGCTTTTGACGGGGTAATTTTGCACTACACTCTCGTACGTGAGGGGATTGAAGGTGAACATGTTGTCAAATTTAACCCTGTTGATTTTTCGGTTTCTTGTACGTGCAAACTATTTGAATCAAATGGGTGGTTGTGTCGCCATGCTTTGCACGTGTTGAATAGGAACATATCAGTTTCGGTCATTCCATCTTCTTATATATTGAAAAGATGGAGTAAGGGTGCAAAACAAGGGTGTGTGAATGATGAATCTCATGAGATGTCATCGGTTCCTTCTACATTTAATCGATTTTCCACGCTAATGCGAAATTCTTTTGAAGTTATGAGTTTGGGAGCCCAAGATGAAAATACTATGAGGATAGCGAAGAAGAACTTGGATGTAACAGTGGCTGAAATTTCAGCATACAACTCAAGTCTCATTGTGATAGATGATGCTAGTGATGATGATAATGATGAAACTTCTTTGCCTGATATGCCGACATTGGATCCCCTTCGAAAGAAAGGAAAGGGAACTACTTATGGAAGGCTTAAAAGCTCGAGTGAGAAAAAGAAGAAAAAATATAAGAAAGGAACACCCTCAAATCTAATAGAAAGTCGAGGTGAGCTGAGCGATGTAGAGTTCTAACTAATATGTGAAGTTTATTTTTATGCTTATGCTACATGATGGCAATTAATATATTGCTTATTTTACAATGTAGAGCTGGCTATCCAAGCAACGAAGGATGTGACTAATTTACCAGATCATTCAAGATATTCAAATCATACTCGAAATACCTTGCGTCTTAACAACATTGGTGGTCCTACAGTAAATCTCAATCTCCATAATCAGGTGTGTCCCTCTTACTTCAACATTTATATTTACATTCTACTAATTGGTTAACTTTTTTTATATAGATGCAACCACCATACGTTATGCCGACAGGGATTATGAATGGACTTTCCTCATTCACTAGTCAGGTATTTAGAGTTTGGGTTACTATATTGACTGAAATTTGCTGCAAACTCTAAGGTTTATTATTAGTGATGTATCGTTTATAGATGTTGGAGTAGCAAAATAGATCCGTGGCTACATTTTGTTACATTCTACTAATGAGGTCATTTTTTTATATAGATGCAACAACCATATATCATGCCGCCAGGGGTTGTAAATGGATTTTATCCATTCACTAGTCAGGTACCTATTATGAAAATCATTTTAGATCCCGGTGTTGTTTCACTTTAGTAAACTATTCTAATGCTTATTGATAACGGTTTTTTGTTAATAGATGTTGGAGTATCATAATAGATCCCATGGAAACATTTTGAGCCAGGTACAAGTTGCCTCACTTTTTTTGACGTGGGATTATTTGAGATAATATTTATGCAGGCACATTGTTTAGCATACCGCCTTATCTCAATGTATTATTTATATACCTTTGTACAGGGGCCATCAATTTTTTTTCCACATCCTAAGATGCATGATTTGAACGATTCTGAAGGCATAGACAATGCACGGTCGCACGATAATTCATCGGAAGGCGGAAGATAGCAGGATGGAACATAGCATCTATATGTTCCACAGGTGATAGTGCTGCATATTAAAGATCCTTAACTTTGAGGACAACATAGTGATAGTAGATACAACTTGCTCTTTTATGTGCATATGCCTCTTTCCATCTTCACTTTTTTATCATGAGTAGGAGGTCACTAAGTCGATGAAGTCGCCATGATGCAGCTGATCTATTGCAAGTAATGGCAACCAGAAGTCCCAATGTAGACTCCGCAAAGCTTTAACATTTTTAGGCTGATCTCGTGATGTAGAATAAGGGGTAGCGCTTAAAATATGGAGACTATGTAACTGGTTTAGGTTTTCTTTTATACAAAGTGAAAAACCTTTGGATGAAATTTGGAGCTTTAGAATTTACAGTGACTAAAAGCTTGTGAAGAAATAATTGTATTCAAGTTGACTGCATCCAATCTTTGATCCTTAGTGTTAACGTTAAATATCTTAGCATTTTTCTTATGTAGTTTTGCTTTGCTTGTGGATAGTCACCTACTGTATGGTTTGCTTTTGGTTTGACCATAAAAATTGTTGTGCCTGTAACTACACCTTACTATTTTACACTGTAGAAAGGGAAGCTTGTCAGTAGCCTTTTAAAGTTGATTACTTTCTTTTTTCTCTTTCCTCATTTTTATGGGTATTCTGTTTCGTAGGCTTCTCTCTTTAGCACAGTGCATCTCTATCTTGTTTTGCTGCAATGTGCAAAACGTTAATTCAATAGAATCCGTAAGGAAGACAAAATGATGCTCAAATGGCTAATAATAGGTTCACTTGGCAACTGGCATGCACTTTGGAGTTAATGCCATGTAGTTCCATTGTATCGTCAATACAGTAATGAAAACTAAAGACATAGCCATGTATGAAGAAATTTCCATGTCATGTAGTTCCTTGTCATAGTTTCCATGTACAAATTTCTCATGTAGTTCCTTGTCATAGTTAGAAAGTAGAGGACTAATCAGAGTAAATTCCTGAGCTCTGTTCAAGATTTTTTGCGTTAGGCTTTTAGCTCATAGATGGCTTTTTAGCTCGACCTGTGCAGATCATTGAGTTGCATCTGCTTCAGGATGTTCCATTGTCGTTTTGGGAATTTTAGATGGTTTATTTTGAGTGTTGCCTCCTTTTTCAGTTCCCATTTGTTGGTTTATTGTGGATCTGTTTAGTTTATTCGAATGTGATCGCAGTTTGTGAAGAATAAAAACTGTCCCAAAAGTTTTAACTCCTCGCTCCACACGAAGACCAATGACAATCTTGACCTGTTAATGTCTCTTCAATGTTTACAGAAGGGGCTCAAACTGGAGGTTCAGTGGATGCTTCTGGAGCAAGGTGAGCCCCTACCTGACCTTTCTTTTTGGTGATGCGTATA
This sequence comes from Syzygium jambos, assembly GCA_031216235.1. Classification (NCBI taxonomy): domain Eukaryota; kingdom Viridiplantae; phylum Streptophyta; class Magnoliopsida; order Myrtales; family Myrtaceae; genus Syzygium; species Syzygium jambos. Next base: position 33,563,204 of record CM062230.1, read on the forward strand.
TCAGGTCAGTGACTCAAAAATTTGTATGATGTGCTCACTCAAAAGGAAAGAAGTATTCAACAGTAGGTTGTTTAGTTCTTAACTGCACTCAAGCTTTTCCAAGAGCTTGTCATTGTTTTGCTAAAAATATCACTTCTTCTTAACTTTCAACTCTGCTAAATTCATTTCGGAAGTTCCGGGAATTAGTTGCAATTGTGTTTTTGGATTAGTATTAATTTTCTTTATTGGTTATTTTGGCACTGTGATCATAGTGAAAAGTGAAAAATTAATGGGAACATCCTCATGATATTCACCTGTTTCATTTCCAGCCGACCAGTATATCTAGCAGTCCAAATTGCTAAGTGAGGCCAAGTTTTGCTGTTTATATTTTCAAAGGGTAAAAGACATTGTTGTTCATGTTTCACGACGCTGCTATGCCACTCAATTGGTCTTTTCTTCTTTTCAGTTTTATATTGTCGGGTCCATTAATTATTGATAGTAGTTTTAACATTCTTAAATTTTTTTTAGGCTTATCTTTTTGGTCCGTGAACTTAAGAGCTCCTTTGCCTTATGTGGAATTCATATTGGATTTATGTTATTCTTGTTATTTCACTATGCAATTGTTCTTTACTGCAAAATCAATACAGTGGAATGAGGTGATGACAAGTGAAACAAGGTCTTACAGGGAGCAACTAATTGCATTGTAGGTTTTATGACCTGACAGGAGCATGATAGATAAGGAGAAGTCTAGGGAGTTGAAACTTTCATAATTTCATGTAGCATAATTAGCAAAATGCCTAAAGTGCCATACTATATCGTTTATATAAATTATTTGTACTGCTGATACTTTGTCCTAGTAGTATATGGATTTGATAAGTCCGGACTCAATATCGTTTTTCATGTTTTTCTCAGAGGATGCTGCATTGAGATCTATTAAGAATGGGAGACGATGAAAGAGTGAAGCTGTGGATGTGTTTTCATTTTGAAGTTCTCATTTGATGCTAGTTCTTGACAGTTATACGAAGCTCAAAGGTGAAATCAAAGGTGAGGGCTTGAAGGGACTGTCAACATTTCGGCGGCAGTTGGTTGCAATGCTCTGATTTGTTTCCTAAAAATCCCATAGATTTTGTATCAACAGTTTTAGTAGTTTTACAGAGCCCCTAAACCTGGTCTCCAATATATATGTTTTCTGCCTAGGTTGGCGTCTCCCCTCTAGCCAGCCATACTCTTTGGTTTAAAGTAGGGGCATTCAATGCTGTCAATGTCTGCCAAAAGGGTGGCCTGACCGACCTTTATAGCTCATTTTTACTTGTGTGATAAGGGATACTTGAATTGGTCTATATATTTGATATTGCAAATCTCTTTGGATGTCACTCTCTCTCTCTCTCGTGAAGACACGGTAACAGTTGCTATAATGCTAGTAAACTGATATACTTGCATGCCGTGTGAGTGATACCAATTTGTCCACAAGACAATTTAGCAAAATTCCAGCTGCTTTCAGGAGAGAACTTTCTCCCACCCATAGCATCCTTGATTCTCAATGTGGACAATTAAATACTGACATTACAGGCAAGATGACATATAGTAGAAGAAAAATGGACTGACTGATTCATGGAAGAATGATTTATGTGCAAATGCTTTCCGGGCATACGATAGGTCCCAGTATACTATGAACAGCAAATCATTCACCATCTTCTTTCCTTTCATTCGCAAACAATTATCATCTCCAAAGGAATAGGAACACTTCCTTTTCCTATCCACCACCTATTCCTTATAGCATTAGAAAGGCCGATTTATCGGTAGATGAAGCACTCAAGTACATATGTCAATTTTTTCAGAGTAGATGAAACATTAACATTTTGCAACGCCTCTTCTATAAAATTTATGAAGTGGAAACATTTCTTCCCTACTGAACCTCTCTACCCAGCAGCAGCGAAAAAGAAACAGACCAATTTGGAAAGCCCCAACAGGGACAAAATACGGACTAAAAAGAGAGATCACAAAGGTCTGCTCACAGAGCATACAACTTGAAAAAGGGCTGCCCGGTATTATCCTATCCTACCATTCAGTGCCCTTAATCTAAATTACAACAATAGAAAAAGCTAAATACAAGTTCACGACTTTATTTTGTTTTCCCTGTCCTCTGCCCCTCCTGCTGTATCTGGGTTGCTTTCTTCCTTCTTGTTTCTCATTCACATTGCGTCTCTTACCTGTGCCACTGTATTTTTCATGTGGTTGAGTAAGGTCTTGAGAGAATTCCTCATACTGCATGTTAGCATTGTTTTTGGAGCCAGTGGCAACACCATCAATCTCGCAACTCTCGTTTACATTTGGGACCTCAATAGAAGTTTCGCTGAGGAGCTCACACGTCTCCTCCGCATGAGAGGTAGGAATGCTCGGTCCAACAGGTGTAATCTCCTCATCGTACGACCAATGATTTTCATGTTCTGGTTCCAACCCAGCTGACAAGCTACCAATGGAGGCATAAAATTTCAGTCACTGACCTGATATACGCATCACCAAAAAGAAAGGTCAGGTAGGGGCTCACCTTGCTCCAGAAGCATCCACTGAACCTCCAGTTTGAGCCCCTTCTGTAAACATTAAAGAGACATTAACAGGTCAAGATTGTCATTGGTCTTCGTGTGGAGCGAGGAGTTAAAACTTTTGGGACAGTTTTTATTCTTCACAAACTGCGATCACATTCAAATAAACTAAACAGATCCACAATAAACCAACAAACGGGAACTGAAAAAGGAGGCAACACTCAAAATAAACCATCTAAAATTCCCAAAACGACAATGGAACATCCTGAAGCAGATGCAACTCAATGATCTGCACAGGTCGAGCTAAAAAGCCATCTATGAGCTAAAAGCCTAACGCAAAAAATCTTGAACAGAGCTCAGGAATTTACTCTGATTAGTCCTCTACTTTCTAACTGAGCAGTAAAGACTATACTGCCGGTTGGAACTCCTTTTCCTCCCATAATAGAACAGCATGAAACTAATTCTGAATAAAGGTAACCCTTAATCAAGCTCTTTGAAAATGCTTGCAATCAATATCATGACATTGATTCCCAATAAGTCCAATTTTTAAGTCATTTTGCATCTTTTAGAGCACAAGTTTTATACCCATTCACTATTGAAACGAACAGCAGGACATGAGATGAAGCGTAATCACAATGTGCAAACCCACTAAATGATAGTTGCAATTTTGATAAATTTATTGGAAGTAAAATGCTTGACAATAATCCCTGTAAAGATGCAGAATTGATTCTGCTGCAAGTAGACAACCTCTAGTTAACATTTCACTAAATTCCTCATATATGCGCAATCACAAAAAGTTCAAAGAACTAAGTAGCTCACCCAACCAAACTTATGCATAATAATTCGTTAAGACCACATGAATGGACATACCAGGTATGCTCGTCCGCATTGAACCACCATCTTGCTGACTAAATCCATTGATGTCCTTGGGACCATCACGAACACCAGTACAACCAGCACCACTGTGAACAAAATAACATGCAGATAAGAATAATAAAGTGAATATGAACGAGGACTGACTAGAAGATAAGATCCTCCTCAAACACATATAGTTAGGTGATGACAATCTAACTTCTCGTCAGTTAAAAATACATGACGGAATTACACCACAGTGCACATGGAGCTATGTACTTCATGCCTACAAACATACAACAAATACTTGCAAGTTGCACCATAGCTCAACACAAGTATGAAGATTGCTTATACTAAAGCTTGTCGAGCGAAAACAGGAGCAATCTACCTTTCACTCCATTTTTTCACAGAACTAATTTAATAATGAGGTAGTCCAGATGTCATTCCATAATTCTCAAATGGTCCTTGTCAATATGTCACATTATATAGGTAATAGAAAGCATGAGCTACTGGAAGATTTTCCCACGAACAGAATAGCTTCATGCGGAAAGCATCTGACCAGAAGCTTGTATGAACAAGAGGAATGACAGAATGATGACTTCCTCAAGCTCTCACGAAATAAAGTTTGAACACAAAACAAAATGCTCCTGCGAGTAATAACTATTCATTAAACAGAATAGTAGACATGAGCTGCACCGTTTCAGCTTTTTCTGCTTAACAATATGTCCACACAATGGTTGACACACATTAAACTATTCAAAATTGAAGTAACAAGAATAAAGAGGCAATCAGAGAAGGACGACTACATGGAGAGGCTAAAAGTAAAATGTCGAGACAACGACCAAACAAAAAGAGATTACCTATCTAGACATCAATTTCATCAGATAAAACTGGCGAGACACATCTTTGCTCAGCAGTATTAAAGCATGGAGAGGCCCATGGAGGACGTGCACTCATATATGACTTGGTTACGTCCCAGTTTCACCTTCAATAACCTGGACCAAAAGACCAATTTCAGATGCAACACTTGTTTACGTTTATTTCGATAGGTTCTTCATGTATATTCAAATGATTTGGTCCTCTGTTTGTCATTAGCTATGACAAGCGATCAGATTTGGATGAGGTTGCCGATTGTTCATCCGTAGGAACCGATATTGAAGTTAGAGTTCAAAGAGACCGATAGACATCAGCCAGGCATCACACATCAGCAATGTAGGCACTACAAATTTATACCACAAGGTAGATTCATCGCTTTCTCCTATCAAACAAAACCCTAACTTAAAGGAGAGAGCATATTCGTCGCTCTGTGAAGGGGAAACAAAAACCCTTCAAAAATTACACAAATTTTGGAGTAAATCTAAGAAAATCTGTACCTCTCGAGGCTTCGTAGGAGGCGGAGGCGTGGTACAGAGAGGCGGCGTGGTTCGTCGGATGGCGGAGACGGCGAAAGCAGAGCCAGTCGAGAGAGAGAGGACTATAAAGAGAAGAAAAAGCCCTTCAAAATATATCTCAAAATGCAAAAATTACACACATTTTGGAGTAGATCTAGGAAAATATGTACCTTTCGAGGCGGAGGCGAAGGCGGAGGCGGCGTGGGTGTGGGCGTGGTACAGAGCAGGGCGTGGTTCGTCGGAGGCGACGGGGTGGCTCGCAGAGCATGAGTCGGGAGGGAGCGAGTCGAACATATCAAGACCAGACATATCAAGCGAGTCAAAGTATTAGAAAAAGGGTAAAAGAAATTGAGATTTCAAACATATCTCAGTGGTTGATTGGGCATGGCAGAGATGTAGATTCAAGTAAACAAATAGAGTAATGCAAGTTTCATCATCCCTATCCGAATGAAAGTCAAAATGGGATCCCCGGATCTCGGCCACCCCAGCGAAGAAAAGCTGCGCCGGAGCAGAGACGGAGCAAATGAGCGAGCGCCGCTGGGAGACAGTCGAGGACAGGGGCTTTGCTTCGTCGGAGCGGGGCGGGGCGATGTGCTTCCTCGGCGACGGCGGGGAGCAAGGAAAGCCGAAGCAGCAACATGGCGACGGAGCGTGCGCCGGAGCAACTAGGAACACCGAGCAAAATTTGAGAGCGAAATCACGGACCCAGCCGCCCTTGGCCGGGCGGAGGCAATGGCGAAGGTCGGGACTGACGGGCGGAGGTCGGAGGCGACGGCGGTCAGAGCTCGGGACGGAGCTACGACGGCGGTGATCGGGACCGGCGGGCGGAGGCGAAGGTCGGTACCGGCGGGCGGGCGAACCGCTCTCGGGCGGGAGCGATTTTTTAAAAAACTGAGAGAAAATGCGGGCTTCTTTCGTGAGTTTCTATGAAGAAGAGATGAGGAGATGGAGAAGGAGAGAGAAGGAAGAGGCCCACATTAATGAAGAGAGAGAGAGCGAAGAGACTGATGGAGGGCGTACGTACTTACGTTACCGAGGAAGGAGCAGGCTAAAAGAGCAAATGAATTAATATTTTGAGGCAAAAGAATTAATATTTTGAGGAAAAAAAGGGGTCCCGGCCCGCCGGTCCCACGTGGCGCCTTGTGAGTGGTCGGGGACCACGCTGACGAGGCGGTCCGGGACCACCTAATATTTTCTCCTTCACCTTGTATCTTCACTTTGTGTGCATCCGTCAGTTTGGAAGATATGAGCCGATTACTTGCATGTTTGGCGAGTTTTTTAATCATGGGTTGCACGGTGGTGAAGAAAAAGCAGCGTGAAAATCATGAGAAGCTAGCTGCTGGTAAAGCTTACCATTCTTCCCTATCGGGAGTATTACTCATTGCCCTCGATGTGGCTCACAACGTGGAGAAATTGTCATGCAATGAATCTGAATCTTTGGATTCGGAAGAAAATACTATTAAGTACCAAAAATTATGTACGGTACATACTTTAGTGCCAAAATTTTATCGTGCAATGAGTCTGGATCTTTGGATTCAGGAAAAGAACTTTAGAAGTGTCAAATGTTACGTACGGTGTTTACTTTAGTACCAATTTTTTTTTTCAGATAACTTAGGTGCCAAAATCGAAGAAAAAATGATCAGTTAAGTATCAATTCCGGCCAAATTGATTACGTAACATTTGAAATTAAAAATATTAATATGACTTGGGCATATGTTTTACAAATTTAGTTCACGCGGGCATCCAAAACAACGTCGCACAATCCGAGTGACACTGAAGTGATTGTTTTTTAACAACGATTAGCACTGAAGTGATCACTTTAAACAAAATTTGGCACTCAAACGATCACTATTTATAATTTTTCGACGACGTCGTTTAGGGATTATATGTTGACTGGGCACGCCGATGAGCCACGTAGGATTGACAAATTAATAAAATATGACCACATCGGATTTCTTACAATTCAGATCAGAGTTGGTACTTAAGCGATCTTTTTTAAAAAAAGTAATATCCGAAATTTTTTTTTGATAATAAAGTGAGCGATGTATATAACTTTTGATACTTTTAGTATCTTTTTTTCCTGGCTGACATGTGAGAAGGTAACTTGCCGCCATGTCTTGCAATTTCTGGCATCTTGAAGCTAGGTTCTTTGATGCATATCACCCCTCCCCTTTTTCCCCCAACCCATTCACCACTAGCACAAAGAAATCATTTACCTGGGTAGATGTACTGTATTTCTGCAATCATTAAGTTCCAATGATTTCGTAAAACAAGAAATAAAAAGAAAAAGAATCTCTAATGGCCAGTCGACCAAATGAAAACATCTCAAATTTGACTACTTATCCTTTTGCTGGAATGCTAAATAAGAGAGGCAAAGGAAACATACAGAAACACATAGGTTAGCTGGATGGCCGCTACTATCCGATATCTCCAGCTTCTCGCACTTCCCACTCGGAAGACAACACTTACCACAATTCCCCCTCCCAACATGGAGCGAGCAAGCATTGATTGCTAATGATCCGGAGATCCGAGCTAGCACACCCAAGAATTCAAGAAAGAAACCGCTGTGAAGGACAGTGTTAAAAAGCCAATGTTGCCGTTGATCCATAATTCCAGAGAACCGTCACCGGGCATTTGGGCGTGGGCACACTAAAGTTATATGATTTTCCATGGACTAAAAACAAGAAGCTTAAATTTGGGAGAAACGACTTTCCTTTCTAGCAAGAACAAATTCACTTAGCCAATAAACAAATGAAAACAAACTATTTTCTTAAAAATAATTTTCATGAAAAAAATTTCCTTTATTAATAGATTTCCTATCATAGGCTAGTTGATCTTGCGTTGCCTTATCGTACGGCCTTATGAATTTCTTTCCAAGTCAGCTTTTCTCACCACACTCACAAGAATTCTAAAGAGAAAAACTCTTAGAGAGATAAGCATTTTGTTTTACTTGTGAGATTACGTGTGAGATGATACAAACGAGCAAGAGAGGACTCCTATATATATATATGCAAGTACTTTCCTAATTTCAACTGTACATCTCCCTTAAATCTAATGGTAGAGGTTCTATTTCTCCATTTACCAACTACTTGCATTAATTACAAGAATTGTACATTTCACATATTGCCCGGTCCAACTAATATTCTAGAATATGAATAAAACAACCCTAGACTCTAGAAGCTTCAAGGCTCACCCTATCTGTCCTTGGATCATTCACGGTCCATTGCGTGAGAAAACCTCTTAACAGTGACACTTGCAATGCATGCCCGCACACTAGTTAGCATATAAAGAGACAATTTTAACTTGCATTGTTTATTGGGTTAATACCATGAAGAATTCTAAATTGATACACTTATGATAAATATAACAAAAACTATTTTTTTATCACGAAAAACCCCAAATCGGTATACTTGTGACAAATTTACCCCTAAACTAATTTTTTGACCACGAAATACCCCAAACGGGTATATTTGTGACAAATTTACCCTAAACTAATTTTTTTACCATAAAAAATCCCAAACTGATAGACCTGTGATAAATTTACCCTCTACTAGCTTCCGTCAAATTTTACCGTTAAAATTTACTAATGTGGTATGATGAGGTAGCAAGTTCATGTGAAAATCCATAGGGTAATATCACGAAAAAACCAAAACTAATACAGTCAAATTGTCACAAGGGTCAAATTTTACCGTTAAATTTACTAACGTGGTATGATGAGGTAGCAAGTTCATGTGAAAATCCATAGGGTAATATCACGAAAAAACCAAACTAATACAGTCAAATTGTTACAAGGGTACTAGTTTGGGGTTTTTCGTGATATGTACCCTATGTAATTCCATGTGGACTTGCCACGTTACCATACCACGTCATGATGTGTCATCTAGGTCAGCGAATTTAACGGTAAAATTTGATGGGAGTTAACAGAGGGTAAATCTGTTATAGGTGTACCGGTTTGGGATTTTAGGCGGTCAAAAAATTAGTTTGGCGTAAATTTATCGCAGGTGCATCGGTTTAGGATTTTTGTTGATAAAAAAATTAGTTTGGCGTAAATTTGTTATAAGTGTACTAGTTTAGGGTTTTTCATGATCAAAAAATTAGTTTGGGGGTAAATTTGTCAACTCTTGTTTATTTTGGACATTATCCCCCGTAAAATAATTCGAGTCATAATTCATCATTTCACTTCCATGCTAGTATACATGTTCAAAATCAATCATAAAAAGCAAAATCAGGTTATTCAAATTTGGATGACAAAATCACTTTTACTCATTGTAAATTCATATGCTTTTTTCTGTTTCAATTGTACTTTTACGAATATTATTTCAGGATCCAGGATGATCTTCTATGGAGCTGCGAGGAGATTACTTTGATAGGTGACTGATTTTTAATTTAACGAATACAATGTTTTCAAATCATTTGGCTTGAAGCTCACACACTTAACACATGAATTTGTGTACTATTCTGCTTTGATGCTTAGAGCAAATCCCAACCGGAAGAGATCCTTTTATTGTTATATCTTTTGATGAGGTTATAATCTCTCACTTGATCATCTTTTCATTCGGGTGACTTGTCGTTGCTTGTACCCTAATATCAAGTAATTCTTCTGATACCTAACAACGATGGCTTGTGTTATAGGATATGCTGGATTCGTCACAACACGCGCTGGTGCTATTTCTGTAGTTAGTTTTATGGAGGGGTAAGTGTCCTTATAAGATATTTTTTCCATCCATGTTGTGCAGTTTGCGGAAAAATATCGTAGTTTTTTAATCATACAATGGTAACGTGATTTCTATGCGTGTCTTGACAGTAGCAGGCGTTCTGAAGGTCCTAATCGTAGTCACCCAGAAGTACATAGGGAGGGCATTCAGGATTCTACTCCCAGATCAAGGAGAAAGATTGATTGTGACATTCCTATGCCAGATTTGCCAGAAATAGAAGTTGTGCGTGATACGGTTCATGATGTTGGCTTTGAGAACTTTCCTCCAATGACAAATCATGTAGATGATAGAAACTCTCCAACAAGATCTGAGCAAATTATGACAGAGAAGGGAACTGTCACCCCTCCCGTGCCAGATACCTTGGCTTTTGGAGGGTCATCTCTACATTTCAACAGCATTCAGAAACAGCTGCTTCAGCTGATCTGCAGGATGCTGCCGTGTCTCCACATGAGCATGTGTTTTCTGGTGGGACCTCCTACCACTGTACATGCAAGTTTTGTTATGTTCATGAACTAAGTTTATGCCTTTTCAGATTTGCCATAGCCAGCGTTCTTTACATGTGTTTTCACCTGAATTGGCGATTCGATCAAGCCCACCTGTCAAGCGGTCACCAGCGACGAAAAGGAAGCAATTGTTTAATAAAAAGATGTAGTGTTGAGGAATAGGGAATGTTATGAGTCAAGGCACACGAGCAGACTCGTGTGCTTCTTGCCTTTAAGTAACTCGAAAATGTTTATATGCAGCTTTATGAAATGGCCTCTTGACAAACCCAGTAATATACTGCACAAGAGGAAGAACATTCCTAGCTCTGCTTTTGGTTTATGGAAGTTAAATAGACACCTCAGGAAGGAGTGGGGTTTTCAGGAACGCCTATTCAATGGTATTTGTCTCTCTAAAAGTTTTCTACTGCTTTTTGTGCGTGCAAGGTAGAGAAATCTCCACTAGAGGATGACACTATATGCATGCTTGCAGGCGTGTGCATTGATCTTCAGAATGTATTCAAGAAGGATTATGTATCAATAAACCCACATCTTGTTGGCCAAGATGATGTTATTCCAAAGCCTGTGGATTAAGAGACTCCACGTCCCACAACTGAAGCTTTGCCTGGTCATGGGATTTCTCGATCTCCTGGTAAGGCTACTGCTTTTGATATGAAAATTGAACACTTCCGCATGACAAAGACCAGACTGGCAGCAACTTTCTGAATTTTGTTTCACTTCCGCCAAGAGACATTGGCTCCACTCCCTGAAGAGATACCTTTACCCCTATATCAGTAAGATTGGCATCAGCACCGGAGCTCCCTGAGGGAAGTATTGCAGGAACTGGAGTTCTGCCAATACCTGATGCTGCCATGTCCACTGGTCCTTTCAGGTCTGACACAAACACTACTGACATTGATAGAGAAAAATCAAGGCGAAGAGAGCACTTGGCTTTCGGATATTCCAGAGAGGACTGCTGCAGAAGTATTCGGTGGCTTTTCTGTGTTTTCTTCGAGTCTTTTTAATTCCTTTCCAAACTGGCTGATTACTTCGATAGAACATTTCAGTAATTATATGAGACCTGGAATTTCTTGGGAATGATTAATTCGAATTGGTTTTACTTGATCCTCATAAACTTTGTTATGACTGTTTTCAGGGCGACAAAAGGCCAATATTCGCAGTTATGGTTCAACTATCTAAATATAGGTACTATTGCGTTTCGTTGACACCGGATTTTTTGTCTAAATTTTTAATTTTACATAAAATCACAAAAATTAGGATTATGAGCCTTGGCCATGCTTAGGAACCTATTTCTAAACAAAAAATAATTTTTCTAGATTTTTTTTATTTTTATTTAATTTCTGTTTTTAAAAATAGGAAGAAAATCAAGAAAAATACCAAATAGAATTAAAAAAATTCCAAAAAAATGGTAATTAGTTTTATTTTAATTCCAATTTTAACCCTGAAACGTCAATTTTACAAAATTTTAATTTGAAATATGTTTTCCCCAAAATCAGGTGATTTCATATCCTAATTGAACAAAAAATTCAATTAAGTCATTTCTAGGCATTTTTGGGTTATAGTGTCTTCATAACAATTGATTTTGGGACCTTTAATTGCATATTAGTCAGTCCAATTTCATAATTTGATGAAAATATCAAAAAGTCCGAAAATTAATTGAAAATTAGGGATTTTATGACCAAAATTGGGAATTCTATGCAAATTGGACATCTTCGATCAAGGCCCATACCTTGTCTAAGGGTAATTAACCATGGGTAATCCAATTTTGGCCTTGGAACAGCCTAACTAGGTCATCTGGACACTCAATTGAATAAATACCTAATTGAACTAAACTCAAATTTGAGGATAATGTGTCAAAAAGTCAAAATTTGGGGTCAGAATTATAAAAATGGGTCAATTGGGGGTTTAATTTGCAATTTTAATCAACCCGGGTCAGCCAGGTCAGTTGGTTCCGACTCGACTCGACCCGACCTGGGCTGTCGTCTTCCTTACCTAGCTCAGTTTTAGATTGGGAAGGGGAGGAAAAATCTGGCTCGGCCCGCCCCTTTACCGACTTATTTTCCCCCATTCTAGCACGTGCCTAGGACGGTTGGACAGTTGGGGGCCTTCAGGTGTCCATCCCCAACCAATCTAACCGAGGGGAGTTAGTTAGTGCCCGAAACGGCCCCGGCGAGGAGAACAAAAGGAGGAAAAAAATAAATTCCTAGAGAGAGGACTTGTTCGACGAGAGAGAGAGAGAGAGAGAGAAACTGAGAGAGAGGAAGTAGAGGACCCTGAGACTGAGTGACAGGCGTTCTCCCGACTAGAGAGGCACCGGCAAATCAGCTCTTCAAGTGGACCTCCTTCCCTGAGTTACTAGAGAAAGGCTGATCGGGACGCTTTGAAACGGAGCTCCGACCGGCCAATCCAGGACCTTCCTGGCGAAGCGGAAGTCACCACCTTGAAGAACAAGTGCAGAAGGATCATCCCACAGCTGCCGTCCGGTTAAAAATTTCAGATTCAAGCTTTGGCGAAGAAGGTAAAGTCCGTTCTTAACCACCTGCCACTTATTTGTCAAAATTCTAGAATAAGTGCCTGAGCTACATTGAGTTTGATTTTGCGATTTTCTTTGTGATTTTATGATCATTGATCCCTTAAACATGTTTTTGATCGAGTATTTTCTTGTTTGATGCATTTTGGATCATGATTGTGCATAAACCATGAACCGGTTCCCAAAAAACCACCTTGTTGGAGCAACTAAGCATCATCAGAGCTCCTTTCCACGGCCATTGGCCGTCCAAGTTTGTCATTTCTTGTCCCTTGTTTGTTTTAATTATTGTTTTGATTGTTAGATTGATTAGGCAGATTAGGATTAGTTTAAAATGCTAGAAAATTTTAGGTTTAGGCAGATTCAAGTTAGGATTTTTAAATCTATAGTTTGCCGGTCGGCAGTGGTCTGACGGTGGTCCGATGGGATTAGGTGGGTAGAGAGCAATGGGTAGATGGCATAGGATCAATAACGGTGGCCGGAATACAATCGGAGGGTCGTCGGAGATTAGCCTAAAGTGTCGGTCCTGAAAATGCAAAAACAAACATAATGCACACTAAGTGTTTGACAAAATACTCCAATGAGGAATGCCTAAAACGGTGCCGTTTTGGCACCATCCTCGCTAGAGTCTAATCGGTGCCAATCAGGCCTGTCCAACCACGTTGGACCGAATTGCAGTTTGATTCCAAGAAATAAAAAATTAATAAAAAAACTCAGAAATATATAAAAAATACAAAAAAAATAATAAAATCAGAAAATCTTAAAAATTTCAAAAAAAATTTCGGGAAAATTCAATAAAAATAAATAAAAATTTAAAAAAAATAAAGAAAATTCAGGGAAATTCAGAAAAATTGGGAAAACTCCAGAAAAATTCGGAAAAATAAAAAAAATTCTAGAAAATCCATAAAAATTAGAAAAATTACAGAAAATCTCAAAAAAATCATAAAATTGAAAAAAAATTCAAATTTTGGATTTCTGGAAAGTGAGAAAGTCGAATAAAATTTTTCCCAAAAAAAAAATCAAAAACTCCAAAAATTCACAGAATGACTTAAAATCCTTGTGGCCATCCATTTTGAGTAAAATTAGAATTTTTTGTGGTACACAAGTGGTTCTTTTGAAGACTCCTTAGTTGAGGAATAAAATTGGGTCTTAACCTCTAAAAAACCCTAAAAAGGGTTTAACCCCCAAAAGCGGTCTAACCCCTAAAAAAACCTAAAACCCTGAAAACTAACACAATCTTTAAAAATGAATAAGCCATTAGGGCTTCATTAGGGTTTGGTCGTTTTGATTGATTTTTATGTTAGGGACTATATTAGGATTGCTGTTTGTGATTTGAATTGGTTGCGCATTTCCTTATTGATTGATTACCTTGTTTAGAATGGTTAGGATTAGTGGATAGGCTTCGAGAATTCGCATGACACGTTTAGACACTTTGAATCGTTTTAGGTACCAAAAGGGCATTAGGGATTTCAAATTGGGATCGTTGACGTAACCAAGTCCCCCTATCTATAAATCTCTGATTCGCAGGGATCGGGATAGTTCTCCCCTATCTTGATTAGGTTTCTAGTCAACCGTTAAGGACTAGTGGCAATTCTAAAACAAAACATAGGCTAAACAGAAAACAAAACAATAAGTACCCGCTGTCTCGTGAGGTATGGTTAGGGAGAAATCTTCGTTCGTTTAATAATAAAACATCTAATCATTCAAAATGAACGAGAATACCTCCTAGCGCGCTTAGGGCCGCGCGGCGCGACACGTTTTTCCTAACCTAAACTTTGAATTGAGAGATGCATACAATTTCTATGAGTCAGAGTTGCTTGTGTTCATTCATAAGTAGTCGTTTTGGCAGAGTTTCATCTTATTCTGCATTACCCACCACAATTCCTTATCCTTAGCTTAGAGTTTCTCTCCCTGGAGTAGTCTTTATTTGGCCTAATCGTCTTGGCATTACTACCTTGGAGTCTTTGACACAATGCCTAGTGCATCATGCTTCCTTAGTTGTTTAATAAGATCAAGAGAAGCACACATTGATGCGTTGAATCCTTTTATCTAGTAAGTTTGCGTAGTGGAGAGCTTTGACACATGTTTTTATTTCTGTTGCCGGTGTACATGCAGGATTTTTAATTTTCAGGAAGCGGTGGAGACTTCACCGGTTGGTATGATGTGATATATGATTTGCGCCACTACTGTTATCGGTTATATATAGGCTTATTGTGTGAGACGTCTATATCTGACCAAGAATGCTTGATTGTAGGATCCTGCAGATCACAAGAAATTGACCCGTTGTCAGTCAGAACAAGGTTTGACCATAAGTCGTTATTTATTCAGTGATATAGGATCATTTTTAAAATCCCTTTTCTTAAGTGCTAGATGGTTAGGTTTAACTCTTCGATTGTAAGTGATTCACTTGTGCGTATTGTAATTTACTGCTAAGGATTATTGCAGGGCAGTCACTCACTTTTTAAGAAGACATTCTCCCGCTGCCCCAGGACAAGAAGAAATTTCGGGTCCTAGCCTGACCAACATTTTACAAGGAAATAACAGAAGACCATGGGCAAGAATGTCTTTTGAGACACTGGTACGTTCCTTGGAATTTTTATGGTAGATATATCGCATAAGAGTCTAATCCCTTCATCTGCTCCACAAAACCCAATTTTCCCCATAAAAGGGCGTCAATGTTTGCACTTTCTTCTAGAACTATATACAAAATTCACTACCTTAGAGCAGCAAAGAAAGAAAATAAGTCCGAGCTCTTGATCAGTGCTGCCATGCTCTAGTTCTTGCTTAAGTTGACTCTCGTGACATGTCGACAACATTCAAAGTTCAACGAATGAAGATTGTATATTTTGGTTCCTGTTATACCAGATTCTTCTGTTGAAACATAAGAGCAGAGCATCCTCTGGACCAATAGAAACTTCCTGTTGATAGTGTGATTTCAGGTGCCATTTCCAACAAAATCACGACATAGAAGAGAATTCATACTGATGCTTTGCCTATCACTGAGGCCCCTACCTGTTTTGCAAGCTTTCATGCATCGATGTTGCAAATTTCAATTTGATACCGGCTTCATTGAAACTTACATGATATAAAATCCTATATAAATGCGAAGAATCTTCTCCTACTTCGTTAGGAAAGTGGATGTCACTACTGCAAATATAGCTAACTAATGAGTGACACTTTTCCCTTGATTTATCATCATTCTTCACATGTAAGAGTGAACTAAACGAATATTTGGCCATCATCTGTGGATCTCAAATGTAAGAACGTTTGCTTAATGCAATTTCCTTTCAGGCAAGCTTTTGGTATTTAAGTATACAATACAAGTTTTACACCATTTGGATGTACTAAACTAAAGCCACATCAAAAGTACTCTTGATTTTTTGGATCATTTTCTCAGTTGATGACTTCTCATATGATGTGGACAGATTTTAAAGAGTTATGGACTCATTGATATGCAACAAGAGGAAGCTTATGGTGATTTATCATTGAAGTTGACTTCTACCCTTCCAAAGGCATAAATTTGATGTTAGATAATTATATGTTCAGTATTATCTCGCTGTACATAGGTACAGGCTCATTACTCAAAATGAAGTTGACTCCTCTCAGCAATGATGTTGCAGAGTCAACTAATTTCTCATTTCTCATGCATAATCAAATAATAGAGAGTTTTGTACAATCATCAGCTAGCCATTTGCTTCTCTCTCTCTCTCTCTCTCTCTCTCTCTCTCTCTCATGCAGGGTGGTAAAACAAATTGTTTGAACCTGATTTCTCTCAACTTCATGTATAGATAATTTTTCATAATTTTATGAAATTTGAATAATCTTTTAAATTTTGATTAGATAGCAAATTTTTTTTGAGCCGGTCCGTTGTCTTCACATGGGTTTACGCTTGCGGGGATGAATCATGTCTTCTCCCAAATGCATGGCTCACTTGAGGCGTACGATGTAATGAGGGTGATAAACCTCAAGGAAAAGAGATTTTTCATTTTTAATATGAGGAAGCGCGTACGCTTTATTTTGTCTTCTCTTCTTAGATAAGTTCTTTTTTCTTTGCACGATTAATGCAATTGTCTTCGATACGTAATTTGTAATATTGTGCTTATATAATGGTCGAAAGACCCCCATTATTAGCTCTGGAGTCAAAATATGAAGCCATGCAGAGATAGCACGTTTAAGCGACTTTGTTATGTCCGGTATCCGTTTTGAAGTTTTAACGTGTCGAAGCGGCATTATAGTTTAGCTGCATTTCTTTTGGATTTATATCCGCTTTTCTTTTACTGGCAAGTGATTTAATTATTCTTAAATTTATAGTTGTTTTCAATCTTTAGTGATTAGGGTTTTCGTAAAGATGTCAAATAGTCACTTCCCAACAAGGCTTACTTTTGTTTTTTCCGTAGGAAGGACTTTTGTCGTCCGTCAGTGTTAGTCTAGAGATCTTATTTATGCGGGGAAACGAATTGATATACACATATATGCTAATCTTGTGAATCTTTGGGGTGCGGGAACCTCTTCATTTGATTAAGCGCCATAAATTACATGTTTGTATGTTCTCAGGAATTACGATTGTTATTATCGGATAAAGTATCTCGATCTCCTTTCTTTGTATCATATAGTTTTGTTGCTTAGGAGTGAACTACTGAGACTGACTGGCCGAATTTGTATGATTTTTGCCTGGTCTAGTCAAATATACAACGAGATGGAGTGCATGTCAAGTTTGAAGGACGGTAGTCCTAGTCCCATTTCTTTTCAACGCTTTTTCCCTCTTTTTAAGATTGTGTCCGTTCAGTGTGGAATTTGCACTCTATTTTCCTTCCTAGGTTTATCTTTCGATATTTGCCCACCGGAGAGATCAGCGCGGCTTTTTAATTGAGGATAATATCTTTATCCACCTCGAATTCTCGTGCGTTGTCAGGGGACAATGTTGAATGAGCATGGTCTATTTATTGTAGTTAAAGTTATACCGGTAATAGCTTTGCAATTTTGCACGCATGACTGAACGTTAGCGAGACAACAAACTCGGGAAAATTGTCAAATCAGTCCTAAACCTATTGTACGGCGGCCAATTCAGTCCTAAACCTTTTAAGTTTGCCAATTTAGTCCTAAACCTTTTAAATTCTTGCCAATTCAGTCCTTCCGGCCAATTTTGGCCGGCCGGTGCTGACGTGGCTGTCCGGTCAACGCTGACGTGGTAATTTTTTATTATTTTTTTTCAATTTTTTAATCTTTTTTTATTTTTCTGCTTTTTTTTTCTGCTCTCCCCTCTGCCGGTCCGGCGACCGGCGACCGGCCAGAGGGGAGGTCCGGCGAGGCCTGGCGAAGCTCGCCCCGCCGGCCACCGGCGAGGGCGAGCCTCGCCGTCGCCTGGGTCGCGACGGCGAGGCGTGCCGCTCGACCTCGCCGTCGCGACCCAGGCGACGGCGAGGCTCGACCTCGCCTCGCCGAGCCTCGCCGACGCCTGGGTCGCGACGGCGAGGCGAGGCCGACCTCGCCTCGCCCATCCAGGGGCCGGCGAGGCGAGGTCGAGCCTCGCCGTCGCCTGGGTCGCGACGGCGAGGCGAGGCCGACCTCGCCTCGCCCAGCCAGGGGCCGGCGAGGCTCGCCCTCGCCTCGCCCGGGTCGCGACGGCGAGGCGAGGCCGACCTTGCCTCGCCCAGCCAGGGGCCGGCGAGGCTCGCCCTCGCCGGTGGCCGGCGGGGCGAGCTTCGCCAGGCCTCGCCGGTGGCCGGCGGGGCGAGCTTCGCCAGGCCTCGCCGGACCTCCCCTCTGGCCGGTCGCCGGTCGCCGGACCGGCAGAGGGGAGAGCAGAAAAAAAAAAGCAGAAAAATAAAAAAAGATTAAAAAATTGAAAAAAATAATAAAAAATTGCCACGTCAGCGTTGACCGGACGGCCGGCGCCGACCGGCGGCCACGTCAGCACCGGCCGGCCAAAATTGGCCGGAAGGACTGAATTGGCAAGAATTTAAAAGGTTTAGGACTAAATTGGCAAACTTAAAAGGTTTAGGACTGAATTGGCCGCCGTACAATAGGTTTAGGACTGATTTGACAATTTTCCCCAACAAACTCTGTCCGCGGTTTGCTTCACATGATGTAACCAACACTTCAAACGCATTGTTTTACGATGTATAAACGCATGCAGACGTTTACAATAGTTGATTTTATGATATATAAAAGTATGCAGACATTTACAATAGTATTCATAAGTCATGAGTTCAAATCTTTTTGGATTCTTATTTTCTTTTTAAGCTTTTAAAATAGTTGGAAGCGGTCTCATAAAATTTAATGCTTATTCTAAAAGAGATGATGAGATGTCTCACTTTACTTAAAACAAGGAGAATATAATTGTTTGACATATCCAAGACACGATTCATTTGGGTAAAATTGTCCAAAAAGTCCTAAACCTATTGCACTTTTGCCAATTCAATCCTAAATATTTCAATTTTGCCAATTGAATTCTAAATCTTTTTTAAGTTTTACCTATAAAGTCTATCCAGCCAATCTTCTCCCAAAATCATTGATGTGGACACTGGCCGTCACTGACATGGATAATTTTTAATAATATTTTTTATATTTTTCGAACTTTTTTATTAATTTTTTAAATATTTTTCTTTTTTTTTCTTTTCTCTTCTTTTCTTTTTCTTTTATCTTTTTCCCTTTTTCCCCCCGTCAATCACCACTGGGCCACGTTGATGGGCGGTGAAGGTCGTCGGCCTCAGGCGAGGCGACAGTCGCCCTCTCCAGTGACTTAATCCAATTTGCTCTATACTTGGAATTGCAGGACCTAATTGCAAAAATTTTCTGAACCTTTATCAAAGAAATGAGTCAAATCGAAAGTATAGAACTCAAATTAAAGCAATTCAAGTTGATTAAATCAATCATAAACATCCCAATTGAATTAATTTGCTTCAATTACATCTTGAGTAATGTCAATTTCATTTCAATTGATTTGACTCACACAACTTGGGGATTTTCATTCAATTGATGCAATTATTGTACTTGATTATCAAAATTGATTTAAATTAAACCCAATTGATTTAAATTGTGCTCAATTGATTCAATTGAAATGACTTAAGACACTTTAATGCACTCGATTTGACTTTCACATAATGGCATGAATTAGACCCCAAAAAGTAAATGAAATTTAATCGTCAAATTGAATCTCAATCGATCAAATTAAACTCTATATTAGAATGGGTCAAGATTCAGTACATCAATTGGATCAAATTGTCTCAATTTTGCAAGTCTTTGGTTGGCTAATTTGATCAAATTGAATTCAATTTGTATGAATTTGTCAAAATTGACATTGGATTTGAATTTTATCTAAGAAAATGGACTCAATCGTGATTTATTTGCACAACTCATGAAGAACTGACCGGAAACCCTAATCGGGGCTCAAATTAGGGGTTTTTACCTCTAGCTTGGGATTTTGAAATTGGCTTGACAATTGAATGCGGAATGACTTCTAGATAAAATGTCATGAAGGAAACTATTTTAAAAAATGACTATAAAAGAATTAATTTTGATTTTGGCCAATTAGATATCGAAATTCCCAAATTGGGGAAAAGTCGATTCCTAATTGATTTTTATAAAATTGATGATACCAGATTTTTTTGGGGCGAATTACCAGAGTTCAATAAAGGTAAAAATGAGTTGATTTAGGGGATTTCAATTTTTCTTTTTGAAAAAAGTGTTGACCAAAAGTCAACTCTTCAGTGATTTGTCATTAAAAAGTCAATTAATGAGTTAACCTTCGATTTTAAAAAAAATTGAAAATGCAAAAGTGAAATCAATACTATTTCGAGGTTTTTTATGCAAAAAATCAAATTTTGACCGAGGTTTTACTTTTCTATCAAAGTTTGACAAAAAAATCAACTCTAAAGTCAATTTTTGTTGTTAAATGACATGGAAATGAAGTGCTAATGCTTACTCAAATGCTAAATGACTCTTTTTGGTGAGAAATGGGTCCTCTTGCGATCAGGATCCCTAATATGCTTTTTTTTTACACCTTCGCATAACTCGTCGGCTAAAAACCATATGTTAATAACTGTTATGAATTTAACACCATGATGCGCACATGACTCGCCGTAATCAATTGAAAAAATTGTTTTAGAAATTCCTCTACTGAGAAAATGGGCCAAGAAAAGACAGTCCAATAGTTTCTAGTCATTGCAGCGAGGAGGGGTGAACACTGGGGCGGTTCAACTTGGAAACCAGATTGAACTAGTTTGGATTGAATGGTTCAAGCCCACTAGGCCAGTCCTAGATCATGTTCCGAGAACCTAGAATCGTCTGGAACCGATTCCGTTCTTCGGTTTGAAGTGGGAAATGCCGATTCTACCTGAGAACCGGTTCAACTAATCCGGTTCCCGGTTGAACCGGTTTTTTACCCAAAATATAAGTATCAACTCGGAACCGCAAGCAAAAACCTGGTTCGCTCGAGAACCGGAAACGAGGTGAGGAGCTGTTCCAGTCGTTGCTCGTAGCGGAAAAGGGAGATTGCGGCTGGTTCCGAGCGAGATCGCGAGAGCTGTCCGAGAGCCTGTCGGAGAGCTGTCTCCATCTCACTCTTCTTCTTCGTCTTCTAGGGTTTCTTGACATGGCGATGCCGTATTCCACCTGTAGCTCTGTCATCCATGATCTGCAGGTCAGAGTCTCTCTCTCTTTCTTCTCCATTTCTTTTGCCGATCGGAAATCTTAATCTTGATTCAGTGCGCTTTAGGTTGTTTTAGTAGGATTGCTTTCCATTTTGGTCTTTCCCTGGGGTTTGCTCTATTTGTTATTTGTTCTGGTTGTGTTGAAGCACCGTAGGATTTCAGATTTTTAATCTAGGGTTGTTCGAGTAGGATTTCTTTCTAATTTTGGCCTTTCCACGGGTTTGCTCTATTTGTTATTGTTCTCGTTGATTTCAGATTGCATGTTGTTGTTTTCCTTTTCCACACTATCTAACATTCCACAGCCAATGCCCCTTCCTTTTGGATGCAACAGATCCTGCGGGACGTGATAGGCCAGAGCGATGGCGATAGGGATAAATTGCTTCTGCAGCTGATGCAGGCGTGTCACATAGTGGCAAAGTCCAAGCCCCACCTCCGAGAATTAGGAGCTGAGTCTGAAGCTGCAATAGCCAACCTTATGGCTGCCCTCGAGGAGCGCACAATCATCTCCCAGGTAATCACACTAACAATTTCATCCTTTAATAATCGAAGTTCAGGATCGGGGGACTGAAAATTACATGAATAAATCATTGCATGAACTTAGGGGATTGATTTTTACAAGTATAAATTATTGCACAAATTACTTCTTTTTCCAAGAGAAAAACGAAAACAAAATCTGGGGAAGGGTGGAGAAAATTCTTTTTTATTCTCCAGCCAGGGCCTACCGTAGAATTATCAACTTGGTTTGTCCAATTCTCCAAGTAAATATTTCTGTAAGATAAGTGCTGACCTTTTAGATATCACTTGATTATGAAGGGGCAGGGCAGTCTCAAAGAGCTACCATCTACTATGCAACCTGATCTGGATAACATGAGGTTGTACATAAACGAAAGAATGAAGGAATTTTCAGAGGCGCAATTGCAGATTTGCCAGATATGTGCAGAGATAGCAGACAATGGACTGTCTATTGATTCTACTTCTCGGCAAGTTAATGAACCTGATTTGGCCTTAAGCAAGATGGTGGAACTTGAATCACACTTGCGGAAGGATCAACGTGAGAAGGTTTATACCATTTCTTCTCTCTGTACTTGTACACTGTTTTTGTGAAACCGGGAGAGAAATTGGGAAGTGATTCAGATTAAACATTTCTTTTGTTTGAGTTGCAGTTGATCCACTTACAAAGAGAGAGCAACAACATCGACACCATCCATCAGTTGTTTGTCGTGATGTCATCTGATTTCTTTGAGACTGACGATGAGATTAATCCAAATGAAGAGAAACTTTTTGCTTTTTTAAAATTTCATCGGTAACAGCTACTTAGTACAAACAGATATTTCCTCTCTTTACATTTTTCTGGCCTGTTGATTGTCTTAAGGATCTTCCCGAGCTTGAGCTTAATAAAATGCCCTTAAAGGCTAATACTTGTTGCTTGTGAACTGGCTAATCTTGTTTGCTGCAAGAATTTTTTATAGCATCCAAATGAAGAGAAAATTTTCTGGTGTAATTGTAGCTTCAAAATCTAGGGAGCAGACTCATGGAGCTGTCAGAACTTATGAACGCTCTTATTGAGACACAGAGAGAGTATTTCTATTTCACCAGCTTAATTTCTTCCAATATTGACTAGGTGTCTGGGCTAGGATCCCTCACTCCAGAAGTCAGTGAGCAGGTGTAAACTTGACCTAGGGTTTATTTCACAAATAAACACTTACCATATTTAAAAGTTGTCTTTTGGATTTCTGTAAACATGCTTAAACCTGCTATCTAGGCTGAGCTTGAAGTAGAGAGGTTGAATGCGCTAAAGGCCAGTAAGATGAAGGAGCTCTTTTTGAAGATGCAAAGTGAGCTTGAAGAAATCTACAGAGGTGCTCATATGGACGTGGATAGTGATGCAGCAAAACAGATTCTCATCGGCCTCATAGAATCTGGTCTCACTCATTCTTCCCATTTTCATTTTCCACAGTGATAGACTAGAAATACTCTCTATTGGCATTACCTTCCTCAAGTAATTTAGCAATATCCATGATGTGCAAAACTACCAAATCCCAGGGTGAAGAAGCATTCCTGGAATATTCATCTCTGCATTTCAGTTGTTATTTTTAGCAATCAATTTCAACTCGTGTGAAATAGAAATTTTTTGTAACTGAATTCCAACCTCCAACTCTTATCCTGTGTCCATATTTCCAGTAAGATGTTTTCACCTTCAGCAGTCTCTTTGTTTTTGATATATTCCGCTTTCCTCCCTTGTGCATGCATCTTTTACCTTGTTTACATAAAGGCCCTTCTTTTAGGAGGAAATCAACATGCAAACTTCTTGCTCTGAGGCTAAACAAAAATACCCGTAATGAATTGTTAAATTTTGTTTTCAACATGCACTTGCAGGCAATGCTGATATGTCTGATCTGCTTTCAAGCATGGATGACCAGCTTGCGAAGGCAAAAGAGCAAGTTCTGAGTAGAAAGAATGTTTTAGCTTTGGTAGAGAAGTGGAAGTATGCAGCGGAAGAAGAGAAATGGCTTGATGATTATGAGAAGGTATCAACTCTTAAAAAGCTTTCAAATTGCTTTGCAGTGCAGTTTGGTGGGTAGATACATTCGGTACTCTGGCTTTTGTCAAGTTTTCTTGGAGATACCATACTTGATAGGTAGAGCCCAGACATAGTCAAAACTTGCAAAAACTAATCTTGGATGCTTTGAGAAAGTAGCAGCACTTATGACTTTTTTTTTTTGCCTTTGGAACGTTCACTTTTACTGAATATATGTTGATGTTTTTTTTCCACATCGACTTTGATTTTCTCTTCCAAATTTTACATTTGTATGTCAAGTGATGATAAGCTTGCTTGTATCTGGATCATGAGTACTGTGTATGTGTCATCAATCTCCTTGTTGCGGCAACAGGGTGGGGCCATCCATGCCCGAGCATGGTGAGGAATGGCTCGAGCTGACCCATCAACATCTCTAGTGTTGCCCCTTGCGCCTCTTGTTATGTCACAAGTTTCAGTCATAGCAAATAAACTTGTTACTGCTGCTAGATGATTCTTTAAGGAGACAAGGTAATTAAAATGCCAGGGAAATTTCTTCTGATTAAGCTTGTGGACCAGTATGCATTGCTTAGACATAAAATTAGCTTTATCTCCATGGGTCCTGCCATAGGAGATACTCGCATGTATTTTTATTATCTTTATGATAAATTGATTAGTCTATTCCAATCTATGTTAAATTTTATCAGAAAATCTGACCTTCGTTAGGAGCCTCAGCAAGTAATACCTTTGAGCCATGCGCTTGCTCTTAGGCAATCACGTTTCAAGCTTTAGGCTTTTGAACCCTTAGTTACTCACTTTACTTTTACCTACGCAGGACGAAAATCGCTATAAAGCAAGGGGCGCACATAAAAATCTTGAACATGCAGAGAAGGCACGGATCCGGGTCAGCAAAATTCCATGTGAGCTTTTCATCTTCTACAGACACTGATATAGCAATAGCTGAGTCTTGGATGATTGGTGGCACAGTGCACCCTTGATCCATAAATTGAACTATATGTCAATCAATACCGTTGCTAATTAACTTTCAGACTTGATTAATCAACATAAATATTAGTTTATACTTCATAGAAACAACATACTATCAAGAGAATTCCTCTTTTCCTGGGGGAATCAAGCTATTTCTCTTCAACGTGTCATTTTCTCCAGGCTTACCCCATGGAGAAGACTACCGTGGAAAGCATTTATTTTTCTGTTTATGATCTGGATGAATGTTTATATGCTCATGCAAGAATCAAATTTTCTTGACTAGCTATTGTTGAAACTCTTACCTCAAGAGTTAAAGCTTGGGAGTTAGAGAAAGGGATCCCTTTCCTGTATGATAAGGTAATCAGTCTCACGCATGTTTTGTTTCATTTACAACTTAGCATTTAAGTAGTTTGACTCAAGCTGCTAGTTAATTCCAGGATCCCCTCTTACCTACTTTGGAGGAGTACACAATTCGGCGGCAAGAGAGAAGAGAAGATGAAAAGCGTCGATATCGGGTATGCTTAAATCCCTCCATGGAACACCGATCGGTCGACAGGGTGCCCACCCCTTGTGGTCATGGAGTGGCCTGGAGCTAGGAGTGTCAAAGCACTCCCCAAGAAGAGAGAGAGAGAGAGAGAGAGAGAGAGACAGAGACAGAGAGCGGTGGCATTAAATAGCACCGCGGAGAACAGTAGGAAAAGCCTATGATTAAGGCGCAAGTGTTGATGCGATATCAAGAACAAAAAAATTCGAAACAATATTTACATAAAGAGGCGTGAAAGTAGGGAAGAAAGCCAAGCCGTACAGGATCACACCGTTTGTCGGTATTCTCTTTTTGTCCCTTATCATTACGATCAACCCAAATGAACCCCCCCCCCCCTCCCCCCAGCCCAATTGTCCATACACGTCTGAGGAAATGATGAATCACCAAGGACCCCGTGACCCTGTGATGCATCCTAAGCAAAGAGGGTCAAACCCTTTTGATGACAGACAGACAGCATCATTCTTGCCTGATCTTGATTCCAAAATGGGGTCGTGTCAAATCCTGCAGTTTTGCCAAATTAGCTGACTTTTGGATTCGGGAAGTGTCGAACGGGGCGAATCATGGACCTTGTTTGATGGTTTGCTTCATAAGAGTCATCGTCGTCGTTATCTTCAAGGGTGCAAATCTTTGGCTTATGCATTTGGCAACTTGTGATCTTTCCCCGAATGGGGGCTTTTAATTCCTTTTTCTTGATAAGGGAATGATGGGTACATCATCTATAGTTACTCGAATCGACACTTATTCGTCCCTCAAATGGGTAGCCTGACCCTCACCGAGCACACATAACCTCGACAAGAGTGGCCAAGAAAAGACAGTCCAATAGTTTCTAGTCATTGCAGCGAGGAGGGGTGAACACTGGGGCGGTTCAACTTGGAAACCAGATTGAACTAGTTTGGATTGAATGGTTCAAGCCCACTAGGCCAGTACTAGATCATGTTCCGAGAACCTAGAATCGTCTGGAACCGATTCCAGAGAGAGTATTGCAATTATACCAATTTGCAAAAAGTTCATTAACTATTGCAATTATACCAATTTAGTCATAAACTTTTTTTTTTTGCAAATTAAGTTCTAAGCCTTTTGTATTTGTGTCAATTCAGTCAATTCGACCAATTTTGACCAGCCAGACTTGACGTGGATGCCAGCCAACACTGATATGACAATTTTTAAATATATATATTTTTTATTTTTCTTTCTTTTTTTTTCCTTTCCTTCTTTTCCTGGCTGGTCCGGCAACCGGCCAGAGGTTGACCTCGCCGGCCACTAGTGAGGCTTGATCTGGCCAGCACTTGATGGGATTATTCTCAGTTACAAGGAAGATTTGATGATGAAGAGTGTTTGGCATAATTGGTGTAATATCTTCACGAATGCCACACATATCTTCTTAACTTCGGGGTAATTCCTATCATAAGTGATAAACTTCATTCTTTGCCATCACTTGGTCTTCTTTGGACTAGCATGGCTCCTAGTGATTCGTCATGAATAGTTAGGTAAAGTATCAACGACACTCCAAGAACTGGTGACACCAGAACTGGTGGGTGAGAAAGATATTGTTTTATTTCCTCATATGCCCTTTGCCAATCGACATCCCATTCGATGTTGGCGTTTTTCTTTAGAAGTTTGAAGAATGGTTTCTCCATTTCAGATAATTGAGAAATGAATCTTGTAACTTAATTTAATCTTCCTAGCATACTTCGAACCTCTTTGGCAATTGAAGGAGCTTTCAAATTATGGCTTTAACCTTAGATGGATCAATTTTAATACCCCGACTGCTAACCATGAATCCCAAAAGCTTCCCAGACGCTGCCCCAAATACACACTTGATGGAGTTGAGTCTCAACTTGAATTTTTTGAGTTGATCAAATAATCTTCTCAAAAGGTGGTTTTCTCCATGTTTCGATTTAACAATCATATCATCTACATATACCTAAACTTCCTTATGCATCATATCATGGAATAGGGTAATCATTGCTTTTTGGTATGCAGTTTCGACATTTTCCAAACCGAAAGGCATTACTTTGTGGCAAAAAGTTCCCTATGGTGTGATAAAGGAAGTTTTGTTTTTGTCTTCTTTTTTCATCTGGATTTAGTTATAACCAGAAAATCCATCCATAAAGGAAAATAATTCGAATCCCGCAGTACTGTCAATCAGAATGTCTATATGTGACAATGGAAAATCATCTTTTGGGCTCGTTCGATTCAAGTCTTGATAATCAATACACACCTTAACTATTCCATCCTTCTTCATTATCGGGATGATATTGGTAATCTAGTCGGAGTAGTATGATACTTCGATGAAGTCCACTTTCAATAGTTTCATGACCTACTCCTCAATTTTCTTTCATAATTCAGGTTTTGTCGTCCTAAGCCTTTGTTTCTTAGGTGGCGCATTTGGATCAGTCGACAAAGCATGCTCTATAATTTCCTGATCTAATCCCGGCACATCCGCATAGGACCATGCGAACACATCATGGTATTCTTTCAAAAGACCGACCATCCTTTTTGCCTCAATTTTGAAAAGGCTTGCCCCAATTTTGGTTTCCCTAATGTTTTTTGTATCACCTAGATTTACCGTGATTGTCTATTCAACTGTCATAGGTTTAGCTTCCTCATGGAGAATCCAATCTTGTTCAATATTTTTCTGATCGTCATCATCATCATCATTGGATTTGGAAGAATTCTCATCAAGCAAGTCCAAGCCACATATGTATCTATCATGATCATGCGGAATGTTATGCCTAAGACGCAATGAAGAAGGTTAGTAAATTAGTTGATAGATGCAATGCATGATATTTTTTGAAATCCTTTTGAAAGAATAATTGAAAATAAAAAAAAGGAGAATGGGGAACTCGTCCTTATATCCTCAGACATCCTTGTCCCAAAAAACTTCAAAAATTTGGAAGCGTATGGAAGTCCATGCTTTAAAGCATCATCATAGGACTGGTTTAGGTACTTTCGCATGTCCTTAATAAAAGGAAAAATGACACAAACAGTTCATGAACTTTGACCCAATGTGCAATTTGGTTCCTGAACTTTTAATTTGTTCAATGTAATCCCTGAACTTTAGCTTGATATTTAATTTGGTCCCTAAACTTTAAATTTGCTCGATGTGATCCATGAACTTTTAGTACATATTCAATTTAGCCCCTAAACTATATGAAAATGTTCAATGTATTACTTCCATTAATTCAAGCTTAGGGACTACATTGAGTATTTTCATTTAGTTCAGGGACTAAATTAAACATGTATCAAAAGTCCGTAGACTACATTAAACAAATTAAAAGTTCAGGGATCAAATTGAACATTAAGCTAAAGTTCAAGGACTACATTGAACAAATTAAAAATTCATGAACCAAATTGCATATTGGACCAAAATTCATAGACTGTTAGTGTCATTATCCCTTAATAAAATGTGCATATACTTTTATTAGAATGATAAGACTGTTTTACAAGACTCAAGATCTTAGACCAACGGCTTAAAGTCTAAGATTTTGATTACAAATGATAGCAGTAACTGGAATAACAAAAACTTCTCATGCAAGGGACTACGTAGAAGAAACAAAATGAAACTAGGTAAGAAGCATCCTTACTTAGAAGGGTTGGTAGCACTTGCAGATGACTCAGTCTCTTCACCACTTGTGATAGCGCATGTCATACCTCCAAACAAATCGGCTATGCCTATAATGGATCTTTCCTCTTCCTGCAGCAACTTTGATGGTACGGGAAAAGTTTCACTCGGGGAATGAACCGTGACAACCCCCTCCTCTTCCAAATCGGCCTTTGTAGCTACCTTGGTCTCCACGATAACCTAGACCAACTCCTTTGTGTCCTTGGAATACTTCAATAGGCTTTTTAATCCTTGGCCACGTGCTCCTAAACCTATCCCAAGGGCATATCCATTTTCAAGCAACACTTTGCTAAACATTATCGAAGGTTTAGCTATTTTTGGGCTCCGCAAAACAGTTCCAATGGGTATATGTAACATTGAGACTAGCTCAAAAGTTTGATAGCTCGATTCCTCCAATGGGTATATGTAGCATCGAGATTGCAGTATCATGAGAAACCTTAAAGTCAGTTTCCTCAAGAACGGTGATAAGTTTTCCATCTACAATAAACCTGACCTTTAGATGTAAACTTGTCGAAACAGCTTTGGCGGTATGTATCCATAGTTGCCCCAGTAGGAGATTAAAGGCACGAGGAATGTCCAACACTTTGAAATTTACTAGAAAAAGGAAATTCACTGGAAAAAGCATGGGACCAATCAAGAGCTCATGCTCAATTTCCCCAATCGCTTCCTTCTTCATGCCTTCAAAAGCATGAACAGTAGACTTTGAAGTTTGGATTTTCTCCTCATTAATTTCAAGGCAATGGAGCGTAGTTTAAGGATAGATATTTAGTGCGGACCCATTGTCAATCAATACTCTTGCTATCATTTTGTCAGGACATTTTACTGAAATGAGCAATGCCTTCATATGGTTGCAACCTTCGGGAGGGAAACCCTCATCTGCAAATGAAATTTGATCTTTCAAGAGAATAGATCCCACAAATTCCTCCAATTGGCTATCATTGATCGTTTCTGGGACATGTACCTCGTTAAGGACCTTTAGCAAGGCATCCTAGTGTTTTTCAGAGGATTTAAAGAGATCCAGGAGGAGATTTGGGCCGGCATTTTTCGCAGTTGATTTACTACGTTGAACTCACTTGTCTTTACGACAGCCAAGAATTGTTTCGCATCTTCCCCAGTCACGGCTTTCTTTTCGACTCCTCCAATAGGCACATGGCAACGGCCCGTTCGGGTGACAGCATCCACTTCATCGATTTCATAGTTCTAAGGGATTGCTTTAGCATTAAACTTCGGAGGAGGCTATAAGATTATAATATCATCCTCTTCTAGGGGCGGTAGCTCGATCACAACTGGCACCATATCCTCTTCCATGATCTCAAACGTTGAGAATTCTTTGACCATAAAGTTAATCATCATTGGCTCGGTAGTTTCCATCTCAACACCACTAGCATAACCTCCAGTGGACAATTCTATCACCACTGGTGTAGTCATGGCGACTAATCCTTCTTCTTCATTAACATGTCGAATTACCCCATGCTAATCATCTTGCGGATGAATCCCAGCTTTTCCTCTATGGTTAGTTCCTTTCTCTTTTCATAGTGCCCGGTTGGCTCTAGGACCTTATACGGCTTAGGGAAATTTACTACAAAGGGCTGCTTGCTCGCGTTCATCTCTCTAAAGATCACATTTATGCCATCAGCATGATTGGGCGCACATTGGGTGGAGCCTTCTTGAAAGACAGAATACCCTTGTCTAGCAAGTTCTGAACCTTAACCTTCGATATGAAACAATTATTGGTGCTATGCCCCTTTTCCCCATATGGTATTCACATGTCTTGGTCACATCAAATCCGGCAAACTTCAGGGATTGTCTTTAGGTAGTTCCTTGGCTCCTCTCCAGGAGCACAAGCAATAGTTTTGATAAGGGCCTCAATAGTGGGCAGAATTCCCTCCGAGGAAGATTGTTGTTTCGATCATACCCTTGAGATGCACTTCCTTACATGACCAAGGGCCTTTGTGGAGGTGTTGAAAATGATTTAGGTGCAAGCGATTCTTAGACAAATGCCATCTCGACAACAGTTTCCTCGTATTTCTTCATTGGGAACCTTTTGCTATTCCCCATAGGTATCCTCCCATCGAAGATTGCCCATTCTACTCCTTCATCCACTTCTACCAGTTGCGAAAATGCCTTGCATCCAGGATATAGTAACCCCCGAAAGTACTTGGGTGACAAGGTTCTCAGAAAAAGTTAGCTCATCCCTTTCTTAGTCAACATGGGCTTTACTTGTGACGCCATTGTTCTCCACCTTTGGGTGAAAGCCTTAAAAGGTTCATTCCTCCTCTTTTCCACAAGGACTAGATCTTCCCTCACAAGGACGATCTCAGAGTTAAACTTGTCCTACTATAGGAGCTCATCAGCAAGATCCTCCCATCCAAAAATCTTCTCAACATCCAGTGTAATGAACTATGAGAGGGCAAGACCATCCAAACTATCTTGGAAAGTCTGGATGAGAAGCGAGATGTTATTTGAGTAGCGATCCATCTTTCTCAAATAGTACTTGAGGTGGGCTTTAGGGCACCTAGTACTGTCATACTTTCTCATGAATTCTGATTCTTTGAAAGTTTCAAGGATCTTCACTTTAGCATATGGGGAGAGCTTGTCAACCCCTTGCATCTCGTACCCCTGAAGAACGTAAAGTCTTTTCTCCATCTTAGCTAGGTGCCTCGTACTATCCTCATCGAGATGAAAGACAGGATCCTCCTTTGGAGTAGGATCTAGGTTCACAATGACAGGTGCAACAAAAAGGGATTCTTCAGTGGTCCTCTTTTTGGAAGGTTAATGATATGTGGATCAACGGCTGAGGGAGGAGGTGCCTTGATGAGACGGGAGTAGAGACCCCATCAAAAGGCATAACCGGAGGATCCTTGAATTTCTGTTTTATTTCGGCCATTATAAGAGTAAGTTGGGCCAGTTAGTTCTCCATACTGGCCTTGCGTGCATTGGCTTCTTTGTTCTCCATTCTTACTTTCTCATGGGTTCGAATTGGGGATCTCCTTTTAGCCGTGTCGACTACCTGGTGAACCTAAACGATCTGTAATCACCTGAATTATAGAGAAATAAGCATGCATGAGTACATGATTCAAATGGAAGATTGGTCCATGGCAATGGCCTAGCGCTTTTATTTCCATCAAGAAAACTTTCTAAACATTGAGACTATAGAGTTTCTAAACATCGGAAGTAGGAAATGAAATGAAAACTCCCTAACATTGAAACTAGGAAATGAAATGAAAGTCCCTAATTTTATTATTTTTTGTTTAGGGATTAAAAATTAATCCCTAATTTTTCTATGCAATTAAACCTTAAATGAATAGCCAAAATTTAGGTGTCAACATCTATGAGCTGTTTCTTAGAAGTGGAAATGAATATCCTATAGTCAGGCAGTTTCACGGATAAAGTTAAATACTTACGACACAAATAAAGAAATTTCGGGGAAAAGAAAGGCAATCTCTACCTTGCGCTCTCGCATTCAAGATTATATATTTCTTAACACCATCCTAAATTATCCTATCGCGGTCTAGGTCTGTCAGTAGTTTGTGTGTGCTAAAGTGTAGTGTTAAAGCATTAAAGCATGCACAACAGTTTATAAACAAAAACCACTTCAAGAATTCGAAAATAAACATTCAATCCCAAACTCCAAACCTACAAAACAACGGGCTAACAATCACTCCTTCCCTTATAACTTTTAACTGCAAGAACATTCACGTTATGGGCGTATTTGAACAAGATAAACAACCTAAGTCGACTAACAATTTCATTAAATCCCTAGTGGAGTCGCTAAGCTGTTGCGACCTTCCCGAGTGGGTAGAACCACCTAGGATTTGGCTAATGGATTACTAGTTTAAACGTAACTCGAGCTCTTCCAAGCCCATACCAATTTACGACTTGTAGTTCAAGTTTTTAATACGCAAAATCAATTTTATCTAGAAATCGCCACTAATCAGTTTTGAGTGGGTCGATTAGGTACCCAAGTAAAGCAACGGGAGAATTAACTTACTCCTACGAACTAGAGATTCAATGAGTTAAGAGACTTGATTACACTAATTAGCCAATTGATGCCCTTTCGATACCTGGCATTGTTCAATGATCTACTAAAATGTTCAAACAGCCTTCTTGCAAATCATGAGTCCTAAGGTTCTATTCCTAACCAGGCTAATAGTAAATGACAGTCAATATATTGAAAGTGTGCAATTGAATGATAATCAAAATGAAAATACGCAAACAACAACGTATCATTTGTCTCTAAGAATAGATAACATTATATTGTAAAGCCCTAAGGGCTTGTTCAATTTTGAGTAAAGAAAATTTTTTGATCAAATATTTTTGCACGTTTTAAAAGAAAACTACTCAAAATCTACTTTCTAAGCATTTTCCTAAATTTTACAAAAAATTGGAATTTTTCTAATTGAAAAAATATTTTTTAATCCGAAAATAGGGACTTGGGTTGGATCTCTAGATCGATCCGACCCAGGTCGCAAGGCCCTCAGCCGGATTGGGCTCGCACGTCAGGCCCATTCCGACTCAAAATAAGCCCACCCGAAAAAGAAAATCTAGATATGTAAGCCTGGCCCAAAATTTAAAATAAACCTAGCCTAAAATAAGAATGGACCAGCCCAATGACTTTGTTTAGGCCCAGACGTGGTTGCCCTAACGAACAAACAAGCCCAAGCCGAGCCAGACTCGTGAGCAAGCCCAACCCAGCCCCTACCTGGCTGACCCGACTTTCAATCTCTCCCTTCACCCGCAGCCAAATGCCGCGACAGGGACGGCCGCGGTGAGCAGCGCCGCCCATCTCCATCCAGCTGAGGTCATGCCTAGGCTTCGCCTTAGGTAGCCGCTCCCATCTCCGCCCAACACAGCCAACCGAGGACACCCCCCCTCTCGGCCGAGCTAAAAAATGGTGGAAGGGATAGCGGGGGTGCGTATCAATGGCCAAATGGCTCAACAAGGCGAGGCTGAGCACGAACGGCTTGACTTCGGCCAAAACAAGTAAACAAAAATCGGATCTCATTCAAGCATTTTACTAAACAGTTAGAGTGCACTGCCGAAACAAAGGATTCCTGGCTCAACCGGGACTCGAATCCATGCCGGAACCCTCGACAAACAACATACTGGAACAGTAGAGACAAAACGTTGGGTCGACGGAGGCCGAAGGTCGCGTGAGCCGGATGGCCATGAGCTCCAGCCCGGCATGCCCAAAATAGGGCAAAACAGGGCACTCGGCGAAGAAAAAAAACGAAAACAGGGGTGGTCGTCGATAGAGTCCCTGCTTATCTCGGCGGCAGCAAATGGGGGCGAACTCGATAGATCAAACTATGTCTGGTCGCCTCGCAAACCTCCGACTCGGAATCCTTGGGAAATCGATCCCAAATAAAAAAAAATGAAATCCAATGGAAAACTTGAGATCAAGACCTATAGGGATTGGCGAGGAAAAGGGGCAATGTCGGTGGGTCGTCAGTTGTGGTGCAGGCACATTGGTCACCAGAGGAGCTCTCTCACTCTCTGTTCTCACTCAATCTCTCTCTCATAGCTTACTCTCTCAATATCTCTCTATCTCTAAACCCCCCCTCATGCTCGGCTCTCTCCCCCTTTTAAGCCATCAGGCAGGCGCGCATGGCTCCCTGATCTGCCAGCTGCCTTTGCCGGCCTAGCCCCCGGCAACCAACTCTTGGTCGATGCCCTGCTATCTCTGCCTCTGTCATGTACCTCGCTCCTTTCTTGCATAAGTTTGAAAGGCTGGGCCGGGGAAAAAAGGTGGGCCGAGCCCAGGTGTGTGGGGAAAAGGGAAAAGAAAAGAGGAAGTTCGGCCAGAAAAGGGAAGGAAAGAAGAAAGGAGGCCGGGCTGGTCTAGCCCCAACCCAGCTTCCCCGTTTTTTTTAATAACAATTTAATAAATTCTATTACTATTAATACGAATGCCCTTAACACCTATATGTTATGCAATTTAATGAGAATTATTTTTGTTTAGGGGTTAAAGTTTAACCCCTAATTATATATGCAATTAAACTCAAAATGAATAGCTAAAATTTAGGTGTCAACACACTAGGGCAAGGCAAATGTCACCACTATTCGAGCATTATGGTCCAGAGTGTCAACAAAGGATGAAGACCTTGAGAGTCTAATAACATTGTTTTGTTTAAGCTTTTTTAGGCTAGTTCATAAGCAAAAAATGATGAAAACTAAAGAGCATAAAAAAGTAATGTGCCTGGTAAAAATAAGGCCGATGCCCATAGAAAAAAAATAAAAGAAAATAAAAAAAGAGTAAAAAAATGATGTTGAACTAAGAGCATGAAAGAGCAGTGTGTTTGGTAAAAGCAAGGTCGATGCTCATAGATGAAAAAAAAGAGATAAAAGAAAAAGAAAAAAAAGAAGCCAAAAAATGAATGATAATGAACTAGAGGCATGAAAAAGGAGGGTGCTTGGTAAAAACAAGGTCAATGCCCATGTATTAAAAACATAAGAACTGGAAATGTTGGGAAGGTGTGTGTCAAAATTGTAAAGCCATCCCCAATTAAGCTATAGTCATCCTACAAGTCTCAAAGAGTCAAATAGCAAACCCTCAAGACCAATGGATCATCTATGTAGATAATCCCCAATGGTGAAGAAGACTAGTGACATTGCTGAGATAATCACCAACTCTTTTACCCATTATGTGCACATTTTTAAGCCGAGCGAATCCTTTCGTTTCTCAATTCCTGAACCTAGCCTACGTTACGTGCCTTACAAAGTCTCTTCAGATTATGACATTTTAATTAACTCAGGAAGTCATATGTTTATAAGCATCGCTTGAAGAAATGCGAGCAAGATTATTTCTTTCTCATTTTGTAGGATTCTTAACTTGTAAACCCGGAGATGATTGCGGAGTATTTCTTTCAGAACTTCGACTCGGGCAGTCCCCTTTGTCACGCCCCGGACCCTACCAAGCCTGCGACATCCCGACCACGGTCGAACATTGAATGCGACGTCCCAGATACGTCGCCGACCCAACCCAAACATCAGAGATTAAGAATGCGCGAAAACAAATAGAGATAACCCGGACAATTAATAATGACAAGGGGTAACAATAGCACAAAATAATAACTATAATTCCTACACTTAGCAGATACATACGACGTCCACAAAAGATAATCCCTAACGAGTACTTGACCCGTCCTCGATCTCCGAGATACTCTTGCAGCGTCTCCAATCACTCATGGTCGCGGATCTGAAATGGTTATATAATAACCGTGAGAACGAGTCTCAATAAGCAACCCCCTATACCCCACGTAGGCCAATGCGTACCCAGACAAGTCGTACATGCAATCTAACCCATAACATATAAAATTTGCATCATTATACTTACCTTGCCATCAAACCCATGCCGACTCTGCACGTTAGTTATAACATGATAATGCAGTAATAGTAACTAAATAGCACATTGCAATTGCTCAAACGCCAACCACACTTGCACGCAATTCCTCTTACTAATTCGACAACACATCCAACCAGCCAATTCAATCACACGCTCAACCAGCCAATTTAGTCACACTCAACCAGCCATTTCAATCACACGCTCAACCAGCCAATTCAGTCACACTCAAATTGCATGCGTGTCCGAACATCTTTCTCACGACCCGCGCTATTGCGCCTCAGGTCCATTCTCACTGCCCGCGCCACTGCGCCTCGGGCCTATCTGGCACATCGGCCATTCATACTTTCACACGGACCGCCGTCAACACGTCCCAAGTCCGTAGCCCTCCGATCAATCCGGGCTCAATTTCCAATGACCGACGTAAATACGTCCCGGTCTAACACACCTTTAACGGGCCACCATCAACACGTCTCAAGCCCGCGTCCATTTGGCACACCGGCCATTCATGCATTCACACGGACCGCCGTCAACACGTTCCAAGTCCGTAGCCCTCCGATCAATCCGAGCTTAAAATTGACAAGCAAGCACACGCCATTCAATTAAATTAATTCCATACCAATTGCATCAATAAACCCATAATCACAACTCAGTCCAATTCACAATTCACCACCTCAATCCACAAACCCGACGTTCAAGTCGGCCACGCTCAATTACCCAAGTCAAGCATACCATTAATCCAATTCAAATAGCGCAATTAAACATAACATACTCAAATTAAATCACAATATAAATAAATTAAAACACGCCCTAGCCGTTCTAACCCGAGACAAGTCAATAAGTACCCAAAATAATAGGTAGGGTTTAGGAAGTCACTTACCATGTTTTGGCCCGGGAAAAGTCGGCTCGGGCCCAAAATGACCCGGGTGAACAGTGCCCAACTAGGCGCGGGCGTGGGCCAACGGGCGCGCTGGCCGGCCAAAGCGGGCCCAATGGCCGATCGGCGTGATCGGTGTGCGGGCGCGGCGAACGTGCGGCGTGCCCGGGGGCGCACGGGCGAGCGGATGGGCAACGCGCCCGGGCGACGGGCCGGCTGAACGGGCAATGCGCCTGGGCGACGGGCGCGGGCACGTGCGTGGGCACGGTCGCGGGCAAGGGGCACGGGTGCGGCGGGGTTGGGTTGGCTAGTCGGGGCTGCGACCGGTGGCGGCAGCGACGCGGCGGAGATGGCGATGCGGCGGCGACGAGCGGCGGTGGCGACGAGCTGGATGGGGAGAGATCAACCGGGGTGAGAGAGAGAGAGAGAGAGAGAGAGAGAGAGGCTGAGGGGGAGGCGGCGGACCGGCGGCGAGCTGGACGGCGGAGCGGGCCGGCAAGCAGCGACGACGGGGGCGGCTGGGCCCGCGGCGGCCGTGCGTGGCGAGCTCAAGCAGTGGCTGGGCTCGCTCACGGCGGCGACGGCGACGGTCGGCGCGGCAGGAGTGACGGTCGGCGCGACAGGGGCGACGGCGGCGACAGCTAGGCGTGCTTGGGTGACGCCGGGCGCGACGAGCAGCGACGGCGAGCTCGCTGCCGCGCGCGTAAGGAAGGAGAAGAGGGTGGTCGGGGCGGCTGGCGGACGGCGCGACGGCGGCCGAGCTTGCTGGCGACGGTGGCGGCGCTCAGCGGTCAGGCGGAAGGCGGTGGCGCGGCGTTGGTTTGGCGAGCGGGGGCGGGGCGAAGCAGAACCAGACGCGGCCGAGCAGAAAAGAAAGAAGAAGAAGAAGAAAGGAGGAGAGAGGAGAGAGAGTGTGTCAGGGGGGGCATGCGTGATGGACGTTGCATGCAAGGGGAAAGAGAGAGAGAGAGAGAGAGAGAAGAAAGGAGAGAGGGGGGTCAGACGCACGGGGAAGAGGGGAGACGTGCGGGCGAGAAAGAGAGAGAGAGAGAGAAAATGTGCGCATGGGGGCGCGCGGCAGAAGGACGCGACCGGAGAGAGAGAAAAAGAGAGGGAGAAAGTCAAAGGTAATTATCGCGATCCAACGGTCACGGTTCAAATTTAGAAAAAGATCTAACAGTCCACGAAAAATCCCAAATAATAATATAGAGCAAAAGGCCAAAGTAAAATAATCCAAAACACACTATGAGGAAGGTCTACTAGTCCAAATTCGCACCCGGTCAAAAATTCATTTTCCCACTATTCCTGATAATCTTGACGCTGGCCACAATAATATCGACATCGTCCAATTTATTTCGTCCCGAAACTCCCGAAAATCGACTGCCAAGTTCGGGGTCTAAATAACGGCCAAATTCGATCGAGTGCGATTCTAGCAAAATTTCTATTTTAAAAACAAGAACCCGAGAGTGATTAGTTCCCGGGCGAAATTCTATTATAAGCGCACTGTCGAATTACCCGTTTTATAAATCCCAAAAATGGGCCAAAATTCGGAATGTCACACCCTTTGTCAAGCCATTAACTAAGCCGACATTGCAATCCTTTGAAAAGACCTTTCAGATTGATCAAAGTGCATTCACTGTGAATATTTACGAAAACCTTCGATACCGATAATGTGAGATATTTTGAATGATCAGATTTACTTTCCACATTAATGGATGGAATCAAACAACCTTCCTTGAGAGTATGCGAGAAGCCCTTTACAACA
Source organism: Syzygium jambos (assembly GCA_031216235.1). Classification (NCBI taxonomy): domain Eukaryota; kingdom Viridiplantae; phylum Streptophyta; class Magnoliopsida; order Myrtales; family Myrtaceae; genus Syzygium; species Syzygium jambos. The sequence goes on from CM062230.1 coordinate 33,602,017, forward strand.
AAGGATCTCTTATTTGGCATATTTAATGAACCCTTTTCACGAGTCAATATCATTTTGAAGAAAAAGCTTGTCTCTCGAGGGAATTTGATGATTGATAACATCTTTCAAGCTTGATGGCAATTTTAAGATATTAAATGATGTTGAATATTTTCCAAACAATTGAAACTAGCTTGAATTGCTCATGCAATCAACACTTTCTAAGTGATGATATTCTTTGGATATTGTCTCTCATGATATGTATTTAAATGACAATGATTTCACCTGGTACGCCTTCGCTATCAAGACGTTTGTTATGACACATTCTGTTAGATTGTGCAGTGACCACTTTGAAAGCTTCCAAATCGACAAGTGCGGTAAGCCTTAATAGCCTGAAATCATTGCCATATGGAAAATTTCCTTAGGGAAGTTGATATACAAGCTTCAACAGTTACTTTAAGCACTTTCTCTACACGGAGTATTATCGTAGCCCGTAACGTCGCTTTTGACCTGTTCATTATTAGGATCCTCCACACTTTGAATTGTGAATATTAGTCCTTTATGGTGCTATTCCCTTTCTCCTATTGCTCGTCCATAGGGTTTTCATCCTTAGGTGGAGTCTTCGACATTCATAGGGTTTTAGTTCCTCGACATTCCTTCAAGGTGTTATTCCCTTCTCTTATAGTTGCTCAGGGTCTTAGTCCTTAAGAGGTGTCTTATTCCCCTCCTCCTATTGCCCGTTCATAGGGTTTTAATCCTTAGATGGAGTCGCCGACGTTCATAGGGTTTTAGTCCCTTGACATTCCTTCGGGGTGTTATTCCCTTCCCTTATAGCCGTTCAAGGTCTTAGTCTTTAAGAGGGGTCTTAGTCCCTAAGAGGAGTCTTTGATGTTCGTAGGATTTTAATCCCTAGGCGTACTTTCAGGGTTTTATTTCCTCCACCTTAGTCGTTCATAGGGTTTTATTCCCTAGGCAGAGTCTCTAACGTTTATAGGATTTTAGTCCCTCGACGTTCCTTCCGAGTGTTATTCCCTTCTCTTATAGCCGTTCAGGGCTTTAGTCCCTAAGCGGAGTCTTTGGCATTCATAGAGTTTTAGTCCCTCGACGTTCCTTTAGAGTGTTATTTCGTTCAGGGTCTTAGTCCCTAAGCAAAGTTTTTGACGTTCATACAGTTTTAAGCCATAGGCATATTTTTAGGATTTTATACCATCCGCCTTTGTTGTTTATAGGGTTGTGGCTCCTAAGCAGAATCTTAGACATTCATAGGGAAGTCCCTAAGCGTACTTTCAGGGCTTTAGTCCCTTTGCTGTTTATAGGGTTGTGGTCCTTAGACGGAATCTGTGATGTTCATAAGGTTTTAGTCCTTAGGCGTCTTTCTAAGTTTTATTCCCTTCGCCATTCATAGGGTTTTCGTCTATAGGTAGTATCTTTGACGTTCATAGGGTTTTAGTCCTTAGGCGTAATTTTCAACAATCACTGGGTTTTAGCCCCTTGACGTCATTTTTATTTTTTTAATAAAAAATAAAAATATATATAAATATATAAATCATTATCTCTCACTTTGGGCTACTACACCATCTCATATCCTTCTCGGGCAAAATATATATGTGCCTTTTTATCTTTGAATGAAACTTCGTTGAACTCTTCTTTAAAGAAATGGTAAATGGGACTAAGAGAGATAAAATTATTAGGAAATAAATATTTAAAGAAAAATTAGAGAAAGGCCCGCCCACTTAGGGTAGGCAACCCTGATCCCCATTCTATCTCTCTTTTATTTTTATATCAACTCGAACCCTCCTTTTTCTTTATTTTTCCACTGGGCCCGTGTGTGCCTAGTTTTGCCTCGTGTGTGCTCAGTCATGGCCCGAGTGTGCCCAGTTTGTGGCCCGCGTTAGCCCTGGACGCTCGGCCCAGTGCTCGAACTCTCGGCCACTTGGGGCCCGTTTGGCAACGTGTCAAACAGTGAAAATTTCTGTTCTTTTGTTCCCAAAAATAGTTTGAGAACAGAAATGTGTTTGGTAAACTTTTTGTTCCCGGGCACATTTTTGCAAAAATTTGTGTCAAGAACAGTTTTGGAAGAGAAACAAGAAGTAAAAAAAAGTTGCTTCTTGTTTCTCGGCATAATTTTGAGAATCAGTTTTTTTTCTTATTTTCTTATTTTTCTTTTCTTATTTTTGTGTTGTTCTTTATTGGGCTGGGCCGGCCGCCGGTCGCTGGCGGCCGGTGGCTGACGATCGACCACAGCCCAGGGCCGGCGAGGGCGTCACGGCCCTCGCCGGCGACGGCGAGGGCGCCACGGCCCTCGCCGGCGACGGCGACGGCGAGGGCTGGAACCTCACCGCCTGGGCGAGGCGGCCTCGCCCAGAGATGGCGGGGTTCGGCCTCGCCAAGATCTGGTTAGCGAGGCTCGGCCTCGCCCAGGCGGCGAGGGTCCAGCCCTCGCCCTCGCCGGCGAGGGCCGTGACACCCTCGCCGGCCCTGGGCTGTGGCCGATCGCCGGTGACCGGCCATGGCCAAAGAAGAAAATGGGTAGAAAGGAAAAAAATAAACAATTCAAAATATTATTAAAATATTATTTGGGAACAGAAATTTTGTGTAGTTACTAAACGTATTTCTGTTCTTTTCTACTCTAGGAATAGAAATTTTGGACAGTTACCAAACGCCTTAAAATACTCAGAAATTGTTTCCGGACACAGAATAAAAAAAAATCATTTCTGTTCAGAAATAGTTCCCGGGCACAAAATGGTTCTCATGCGCACCCTTGGCTGGGCCTACCCGAGACACCAGGTCCAGCGCCCGAGCCCTAGCTAGGCCCTCCCTTGACCCTACTCTCGGCCATTCGGCCCCGCCTCGGCCCTGTGCTCGGCATGCGCCCCCCTCCACAAAGACGACTAGGACAAAAAAAAAATACAAGCAAAAGCGACAATGGCAGAACAGACAAAGGAGAGAAGGGACAAATATGGGGAATAACTGTTGGCAAAGGAGAGTAGTTGGAGAAAAGGCGTCGCTAAGAAGGATGCTCAGGACGTTTGCCCAAGGGCAGGCCCAGGGGTTTCTGGAAAAGAAGAGGGCTGGCCAAGAGGTGAAGAGACCGGGGAAGGGGGGGGGGAGAGAACACAGAGAGAGGGAACCGAGAGAAAAAGAGAGAATTTTGCTCATCCGCTGGTGGTCCCTTTAGCCCAACCATTGCTCCCGTCAAGAGCTCCGCCGGCTGGTCACCGTTCAGCGGATCCCTTTGGCCTAGCCATTGCTTCTGTCAAGAGCTCCGTCAGCTGGTCAGCATTCGTCGTCGAGGAAGTCCCCCGAACCAAGTACGACCTTTTATATGCTCTATTTTTCCCCTGCCTCTCGGGAACCAAAAACGCTGGATCTGTCTGGTGATCTTCGGGTCCTTTCAATGGAAGTTTATAGTCGTTTGATGCTGATTGAGGTCCACCTGAACATTGTATGTTGAAAAAGGTCATGAGCCTTATCAAAACTCGAACCCGTAGCTCCATTTCCGAGTTGCCGACCGCCTGTTTGACCAAATGTCTCAACTAGATCGTTTAAGCTTTAGAGTGTCGAATCTGGTCGTGTAATTTTTTGGTGTTTCGGTGCAAACTGAGATGAACTCGTGTCCAGATAAGGTTGTTTAGAGCTTTACACATCACGTTTAAGCCAAAAATGGCTTTGAATCTCGGTCTAAAATCCATATTCGACCCTGCCTAACACCTATTCGACAAATGCCGAAGTGAATCTCTGAGTCTGTTTTTGCAAAATCGACACCCTAAAGCTCTGTTATATGCTTGATTGGTTCTGTTGCGGAAACAAAGCGATTGAACAATAATATTGACAGAATAAGAAAATAAATCGGACACCAGATTTACGTGGTTCGATCGTAGTGACCTACGTATACGAGGAGAGCAGTACGAAATTTTACTATAGATCAAGTGATACAATAGAGATTACAACCACACTTGAGTCATTTAAACACTCTCGGTGTTTCCCAAACCCTAATTACATCCAATAACGCATGCGGTGTTTAGCTCCATAATTTCTCATGAAATAATCTCTCAATCTCACAAAGGGATTATACATAAATTACCACAAGATTTAATCGCTACTAACACTTGAATTTTTGATGTAATTTCACGAACAAAATCACTAATCTAATGTCAAGCACTCACTTAGAATATCTTCATGTCAGCCGCGGCGCTTCAAGAATAGCTTCGTGTCCTCTACCGCAAGCAACCTCGAGTGTATATATATAAGTCACCGCCAGGGATTAATGAATCATTGGATCGTCATCAAAGATAACCAACTGTGTTGTAGAAGGAAATAGACTCCAACTGGGATTCAGTCAACCCACCCAACTTTCTTCTTCTATTTTCGTTGCTTCTTTCTTTGTCTGACACATTGACCGAGTCAATGTCTAACTCAAAGTCCATATTGGACTTTCCAATTTCTGACTGCAGACTCCAACTTAAATCTAGAGAGTACCTTAAATCACAACTCGTGCACCACAGATAATATCCGTAATCTGCTATTTTATATTTTCAACTTTCTTGCATCAAGCTTATACAAACAAAATCAATTCAGGTTGGGTTCGTTCAATGGGCTTAAACTCAAGACATATTTTCAATAATCTTCACTTTGATTCGACGTTTAAGTCAAGTCACGATCACTTTGATAGAATCCGAATTTTGCTACTACTCTCCCACAGCCCCCGATAGGCTCAACCACCATAGACGTCTTCCAAGTCTAAGTCTCGCTCGAACTTTACCATAGTCGTGGACCTCATCAAAACACCAAGTCCATATGCACCTTTAACTGCTCCACAAAGATTTTCTGATACAACCTCCTTAATCGCAGACAAAGCAAAACCATCGTTGCATCCATATTTATTAGGAGATCGAATACGTACTTTGTCAAGTTCAGCAGTTACAGCAATTGTTGGCTCAATAAGCTCCACCTCGCTACAAGCACAATGCACATCGATTACTCCGTTAGTACTCGTTACCTCAGGAGTTTCTAGTTGGAACTCCACCTCAAGCTGAACACCGTTTGAATCCGTATAAACACTACTAAAATCACTCCTAGCTAAAGGTACTAGAGACTCGTCAAATGTAACTTATGTGCTGACAACAGGTGAATTTAATTCAAGACACCATAACCAATAGCCCCGCTTACCTTGTGCATAACCTAAGAACATGTACTTTATTGTTCTTCCATCGAGCTTACCATCACTAACTCGAACATATTATGGACAACTAAATATTATAATAACAAAATAATCAATAACGTTACCTGACCACACTTCTTTGGGAGTCCAACATCCAATCGCAGTCGATAGGGATTTATTCTTCAAGTGGCACGTTGTACTAAGCGTATCCACTAGGAATCTCCTAGCCATACCAGCATTAGAGAGCATTTTATGGACCGTCTTTAGTTATGTTATGTTCATCAACTCTGTAATATGTTATGGTTTATTGGCACTAGTGCGGTGTCTCACTATGCCTTCCTTCATGCAGAATTCATTTAACAGTTTCGAGCAAAACTCCATACTATTGTCAGTCCATATATGCTTGATCGTTTTCTTAGTTTCTTTTTCGATCAAAGCTCTTAGCTGCTTGATACTGACAATAGCATCAAACTTATGCCTAAGCACAAACACCCATGTCTTCCTTAAGTAGTTATCAATAATTGTTAGCATAAATCTGGCACTCTTCCTTGAAAGAAATTGTGACAACCTGCGAACATTCAAGGGAGTCAATTTTGCAATTTCCATGGTTTCTCTAACAACTATACTGAACTGCATTTTCTGCAATTGATCTAAATTACAGCACATACATACATTCAGTTTGTTAGGCACATAACCACAAAATAAATTTCTTTCACTTAGAACCTTCAGGCTTCTCTCGCTAATATGCCCTAAATGCATATGCCGCAATTCAGACTCTCGAACAGTGCATCCAACATCTTCGCAGCAAATTCCATCACTGTCTCACCTTAAAGCCCATATAGGCTATTATGCTTGATCCCTTTCATTATCACCAAAGCACCTCGAACAACTTTCAGAACTCCACATTCTGAAGAATACCAATACCTAGCCAAATCCAGAGCACTCAAGGAAATCAGATTTTTCTTCAACTCTGGAACATGGCTGACTCTGGTCAATATCCTCACAATACCATCATATATTTTGATTCTAACATCACCAATACCTACAACATCGCACTCATCGTTGTTCCCCAACTGCACTTTACTACTATCCATACACTGATAAGTAGTAAACCAGTTATTATTTGGTGTAGCATGAAAAGAATAACCGGAATCCATAATCCATTTGTCAAACGATGAATCATCAGTGACAGGCAAAACATAATCAGCATTATCCGAATTAACATCAGCTATAGCTACAACATCATCTACAGACTCAACTCTAATTCGTTTAGTCTTCTCGTTTTTCAACTTAAGGCAATCTCTTCTACGATGCCCCATCTTGCCACAGCTCCAACAGACGGCACCACCAGTCCCGGACTGACTTCATCTATTCGAGTTTATACCACTTTTGCTAATATGTGTACAGGTTCTTTCTCTATTTTCACCTACTAAAGTAGCAGATACATGTTCGCTAGATTCTCTTCTACGGATGTCCTCACTCATAACTAAATCTCGAACACCATCAAATGTCAAACTTGTTGACATAGAGGAATTACTTACAGCAATAACAGTGACATTCCAACTATCAGGCAACGAGGATAATAGAATCAAAGCATGTACCTTATCTTTAAAGTCAATATCAACTGAACTTAATTGCCTAATGATCACATTAAATTCATTAATATGATCAGCAACCGACACACCTTTGTTCATCTTCAAGTTAAACAGACGTCGCATCAAATATACCTTATTGATCGCAGAAGGCTTCTCGTACATGTCCGACAGGCTTTCATCAAATCCGCAGTGGTCTTTTCATTCACTATGTTAAACGCGATGTTACGAGCCAACGTCAGCTGAATAACACCCAAAGCTTATCTATCTAACAATTCCTAGTCAGCTTGCTTCATCGTCTCTGACTTCTCCCCAGATAGGGGCAAGTATAGTTTTATCTGATATGGATGATCCTCAATCTGGATATTCCAGAAACCAAAGCTTTCCCATCAAATTTGTCGATTTTCACTTTTCCTTCTTCGATCGCCATCAATTCGCTTCAACTTAAGCAAGCCTTGCTCTGATACTAATTATTGCGGAAGCTAAGCGATCGAATAATAAAATTGACAGAACAAAAAAATAAATTGAACACCAGATTTACGTGATTCAGTCGTAGTGACTTACGTCCATAGGGAGAGCAGCACGAAATTTCACTATAGATCAAGCGATATAATGAAGATTACAATCACACTCAAGTCACTCAAATACTCTTAGTATTTTCCAAGCCCCAATTACACCTAATAATGCATGCAGTGTTTAGCCCCATAATTCCTCACAAAATAATCTTTCAATTTCATGAAGGGATTAAACACAAAATTGACCACAAGATTTAATCGCTACTAACACTTGAATTCTTGGTGTAATTCCATGAACAAAATCACGAGCCCAATGTCAAGTGCTTGCTTAGAATATCTTCACGTCAGCCGCCGCGCTTCAAGAATAACTTCCCGTCCTCTACGGCGTGCACCCTCGAGTATATATATAAGTCACCGCTAGGGATTAATGAATTTTTGGATCGTCATCAAAGATAACCAACTGTGTTGGAGAAGGAAATAGAATCCAACTGGGATTAGGTCAACCAACCCAACTTTCTTCTTCTTCTTTTTAATCTTTCGTTGCTTTCTTTCTTTGTCTGACGCATTGACCGAGTCAATGTCTAACTCAAAGTCATATTGGACTTTCCAATTTCTAGCTGCAAACTCCAACTTAAATCTGGAAACTACCTTAAATCACAACTCGTGCACCGCAGATAATATCCGTTATCTGCAATTTTATAGTTTCAACTTTCTTGCATCAAGCATATATAAACAAAATCAATTCGGGTTGGATTCGTTCGATGGGCTCAAACTCGAGACATATTTTTAACAGATTCTAATGTAGTTACTAACTTCAAGCTTTCTTTGTTTTTCATGTGACTTGGGGGCATATTAACATTGTCCGAGTCAGCGGTGTGTATGTGTTCCCTCGCCGGAGACATTTCCAACACCAATGAAGCGCACGGTTTGGCTTGCCTCAGTCAATCCATTCCTCCTCATTTGTGTGTGTTTATGTTGGTTTGTGTAGCTTGGTTTTTCTTGGGGTTTTTGGGGGTGTGTTTGGTTCACCGGTTCTCCGGCACTCCCTGGTTTGGCCCGGTAAAGCCTCGACATGCCCACGCACTCCGCTAGGCACTGTCCTAGGCATGGTCTGGTGTTGCTCGGCAAAACCCTAGCACTGTGCCCGACGTCACCAAGCACTGGCCGCTGCATGCCCAGGCGCTCTGCTAGGCACTAGCCTAGGCATGGCTTGGCGTGGCCCAGCGAAGCCCCGGCGCTGCTTCGACACAGGTGTCCTGGTAAGGGGGAAAGAAAAGGGATAAAAGATTAAAGAGAAAAGAAACAGGAAAAAAGAGAGAATAAAAATGAAATAGAATAAGTAAAAATAAAATAAAAGGAAAAAAAAAAGAAAATTATTCAAATGGGGTCCCTGGCGGGTCAGAGCGCCGGGTTGGGTATCTAGGTAGGATGGTGTCAGAGGACCTGGTCCGGAATTCTGATTTTATTAAAAAACATTAAAATAATAAATAATAATTTTTTTAAAAAGTATTAAAAACATATATAAATATTAAAAAAGAAAAATTCCAAAAAATCCGAAAATGTTTAAAAATAAAAAATATTAAAAAGTCCGAAATATTAAAAGCATAAAAAAAGTTAAAATAAGTTAATTAAAAAAAGAATTAAAAACTAAAATAATAAAAAAATTCAGAAAAAATTAGGAAAGGTTTAGAAATTAGTTTTTGAGTTAATTTCATTAGATCTTAGTGTTAATTTCATTCTAGATTTAGTTTAAAACTTGTAAAATTGAGAAAATCTTTAAAAATTTTCCAAAAATTTGGATAAGCCTTTAACACTTTACCTTAGGGCTTTTGACTGCCCTTTTCTTTTTTAGAAATGATACAAGGTCTCTGGTTGTTTATTTTCATGCTGATTATTTTGTTGTGCACCTTTAATACATTGGTTGTTATTTTTCATTTTTAGCATTGTTAGGATGAGATTTAGTTTTTTTAATAGGCTACTCTGGTGCGTTAGTTAGCGAGCGATCAAGTTTACGTACCGAAATGGCTCTAGTTAAGTAACTAATGTAATCAAGTCTCTGATCATTAAAATCTCTTGTTGCGTACGTATCGAGACGATACTCCTGTGTCAATGAGGGTTTCTAGTCAATTCTTGATTATAACTAGTGACGACTCCAATTGAACAATATTCGTCGCATAAGGTATGAGGCTTGGGAGCACTTCAGTTATTGAATTAATGAACTATTTGGTTTGTCCTTCAAATGAATCAATCAATATTCATACCCATCGACAAATACCTCTAGACCTATATATACTTATTCTCCCCCCGATCGAGATGGGTAGGTTGCAACAATTAGCTCCTTCAAATCAACTTTATTCGGCTGTCCACCACAAAAAGAAACCAGAAATACTAAACGGGCACTCAACCTGACATGTTTCCCCGTTGTTGTGAACTTAGAACTAGTTCGAGACACATGAAAGTGAAAGTGAAAGTAGAAGTGACTCCTCTATTTGGCATTCTCTCCATCATTAAGGATTTTGTCTTTTGAATGTTTTTTTTAATAAACACCACTGGCGTAAAAATTTCCTTACAATTGTGGCCTTTGTTGAGGAAAATTCCTACTGATTTTGAAGTTGACAAAACTTTCTATAATAATCTGAACTATTTTTGTTTCAGGAATATATATGTGCTGAAATTATTCAGACGCAGAAAGACGCTGAAATTTTTCAGACGCTGAAATTTTTCAGATGCTGACAGTCACTGAAATTCTTCAGACGCAGACTGTCACTGAATTTTTCAGAAGAAGACAAAGACGCAGTAATTCTTCAGAAGCTGAATTCTTCGGAAGAAGTCAAAGTTGTAGTAATTCTTCGGAAGCGGATTTCTTCAGAAGAAGAAGACGAAGACGCAGTAATTCTTCAGAAGCAATATTCAGAACGAAGAATAACAGCTAGTGATCTGGCTTGGATTTTACAGTAGGAAAGTTTTGATTTGTTCAATCTTAATCAAATTGATTGACAATCAAATACTAAGACAAGAATGGTTTACAACGGACAAATCTCTACTTATGGAAACCAAGATTCTGATTGTATGGGCGACCAGAATCAGCGGGATTCAGAATTTGTCATCTAACGGCTACTCAATCCTTAACAAATCTGTCCAAGGTGTAGATTGGAAGATGATCCTCGGCAAGATGTCCAACGGCTAGTGTGGATATAGAGGAGTATTTAAGGAGACCACGAGCAGCAGTAGAAGACACGATTCAAGAATCAACAAGTCCAAAGTCTGAGCATACTCCGATCATTTGTCTTGTCTTTCTGAGCTAAAACATTCAGATCTTGAGGGTTACTGTAAGAGTGATTGTGTGAGATAGAGAGTCCTATCATACACAAGAGTGATATCACTCAGATTCTGTAAATTCCTCTTGATTACATAGTGAAATCCAGCCAGTAGGCTGTCAGCGTGGAGAGTGGACGTAGGCTTACTATAAGCCGAACCACTATAAACTTATGTGCAAATTCTCTTCTCCTTATCTCCTTCTTTACATTCTGCACTTTATCCTGACTTGAATTTGAATCTTACTCAGACTCTTCTGTAACTTGTTTCCGCATAAATTTGTAGAATTGTTTAGGATCACCTATACACCCCCCTCTAGGTGACTCTTGCTAGCCACTTCAGCCTTGAGATCAATATACATGGCCAGATACATCTTTATCAGCAACTAATAGGGACACACGTCTTGATCTTAAACTCACCTACGGAAAGAAAATTTTGCATTGCTAGCGTACTGTATGACTTTTCTTTTTGTTTTTCTTTCTTTTTTGCCAGTTTACAGGTAAAAAATATTAACTTCACTTGATCAGGAGAAATTATTGTCTTGGCAATCTCGGTTATAGTGGACTGAATGAAACGCAACCGGGACGTGCCATGAATTTAAAAAATCAACGGTTATGATCACAAATCGATATATAAAATCAAATTCGAGATGGGAATTATTCCAATGCTGTAACAACTAACAACAATGCAGGCAACTCAATTTGCCATTGTTGGTGAATGGTGACATCATGCGTCACATTTTCCTTGATTATTTATTTGAAAATTTCCAGATAGTTGAAAAATGAATTTCATGTTGCTGACTAACATGAAATTTTCCGCTTGTTCCGAGGAACTTCTGAGAAACCAAACATTTTCTTGTCCTTCCTCTCCATGGCCCATCGAAAACCATCTCACTGAAATTACCATCATCTTCTTCCGACACTGTTGTGTTGACCAAAAAGAAGAGAGAAAAGCCCAAAAAAGGAAAAAAAAACACAAAAACAAAATGGAAGAGCAGGTTGCGAATGTGATTGTAGCCAGGTGGAGCCGTTTCGTGGACGATTGCATTTCTAATGATGATGAAGAGCTTCCCGAAACGCTCGTTCCAGTTCTGTGACCGGACGTTGTCGACCCTTCACGCGACTCTGGCTGTGATTTTAGCATCTATCTCGGTCCAAGACTGGATTTCCCGGTCTCTCCTTTTGGCCTCCAAATCATTTCTCCTATCCAGGTGCACAGTACCTCGCCGCTTCTTCAGTTGAATCACTTAGTTTTTGAAGTTATTGAAAGTGTTATTAGACAGGAACGCTTCATTTGGATTCAAAATGTTGTATCGAGTTCAGTCGAGTCTGAAAATTTTCGATGGGTACAATCATGTCCTCAAATAATGTAAAGGTCCTGAAAATAGCCCAAGTGCCAGCCTCCACGCGGTAAAAAAAGAAGAAGAAGCAAATTGGAGCTGTTATGACAGAAGGCTTGATTGCACTTTATTTGAAAAGGCCCAGGATTAGAATCGCATCAATTGAAAGAGGTTGAAGATTCCATTACGTTGCGTACATCTCATGTACTTTTCTGTGAATTGGTTGTTTGTGAAGTTGCTGAATTGCCTTAGAGTTAATTACTTCTGCAATGGAGGGTTCTGATTTTTGTTTTTGTGTGAGCGGGACAGGCGCGAGCTTGGCTGTGAGTCTATCGCGTCTGATCTACGATTTGGTGTGTTGCCTGTTCGACAAGAGAGTGAGCGTCCACAATGCGATTCACCATTTGGTCAGTACTACCGGAATCAGTGCAGGCCCGGTTTATCAGAAGGTACTCTGTCCTGATTTTCTGTCTTAGCTCTTTTTACTATTTTGTTCCTATGGAGGAGTTTCTTATTATGCAAATTGTGAGTGCAACAGACAGGGTGATCTGTTTGTACTCTAGGAAAGTAGGAAATAAATCGACGCCGGAAGTTCCGTTCTTGTTATGAGTATTCTGTTTGGCTTCAAGTCCCTTAATAATAATACTAACTAGAAAACGGAAGAACAAATTTTTAATCATTTGGACAAATCCTTCTCAAAGAATGCAACAGCTTTCTTATTTGTAGTTACAAAAAAAAAAGTACGCTTACTATATACTGTAACAAAACTGGAAAATCAGAGACAATGGTAGTATCAGTTAAGAATTCTTTGAAAATGCAATCTTTCATTTGGATATACTTCAGGAAGTAGAGTGTTATCCCATTTTCTACTCGCAATCATAGGCCATGATGTGTTCTTGGTTGGACTTAAGTTAAGACCGGGTACTATGCCCTTGAGCACAAAATCTTTCCACAGCTATATAATTGATAAGAGGGACATTTACTATAATCTGGATTACCCGGAAATACTTTCTTGTTTCCATGTGCTATCATAGTGCTAATTACATGTAGTGTCATTCTTGTGTTATTATGTGCGAGTGTGGATCAGAGCTGGTTAGCTGCACTGTGGATAAGTGAGCTGTCCTGTCCATTTCTCCACGTGAGAGAGCTTCTACAGGAGCTTGGTTATAGGGACCGACCTCAATTTGGCCGCTGACGTAAGTCTTTTTCGTCATCTTGGCTCCCAACAACGAACCATTCGCATTGCAAAAGAAGAAAATATTCTCAGGGTTTAACTTAAATTGAGTAACTGATGAAGATGACCATTTTTGCCTCGTGGACAAACGGATTGCCTTTGAAGCCAGTTTCTCGATAGCAAGGATGGTGGTTGGGCCTTACCTCACCTTCAAGACCCTATCTGCCGACAACCCTTTCATAATCAAGGGACTTGCCAAAATTAAGGTATCCACAATTATGGTCGCCGTGGCACTCAACACCCTTCTCTTGCTAATTACATAATTTATCAGGTCTTAGGCTTATATCTTAAGCATTTCAAGGTTTTGTGTGTATGGCTCCTCAGGTTATGGCATTGGGCTTGCAGCTGATGAGCGCTTTCTGGTTTTACAAAATTGCCAGAATAGTGAAGTACAAGCTCACGAAGAGAACCACTTCTAAAAAGATTGCTTAAATCCTGTGCGGTACAAGGACAAACTGTAATGTAAGAGGTAGGATAGTGGCAAAATTTTTAAGGACTAAGTTCGTGGGTTCTTTTATGAATTGAAGGGTGGTCAAAAATTTGTCTGGCATATGGACTTGTCTGGAAAACATAAATCACCATCCCACGCAGTATCCACCACATTAAAAAAACTACCATTTCTATTTGACTAATTAACCCGGTGACAATTCTTCCTAACTATGCCGTTGAACCCAATGAGAGGACAATGTTACCCATCTTGATCATGGACCTGGCAAACTGCTGGAAGAAGAGTCTCTTGTCTTCGGCATAGGCTCTGACCAGCTTCGTAGTCTTCCTCACTTTTCCAGTCAAGAGCACTTCATCCGAAGTGAGAAGGCCTTTGCCCACAGTAGCTTAAAGTAGGTGTTGTCGAACTTGATTGTGGAAGCAAAGTGCAAGGGTGAGTTTTTGCTGCCCGACTGATGGAAAACTGATTTCAGATCCTGGTAGTAGTTCCTCTCGAGAACAGCATTGGGTTATTTGTTCCCATTCTGGTTGTACAGTCTCTCCTTGAAGCTTGAACACCTCGCCACCCCAGGCATGCGCCCCCCTGCAAATACCAATAATAAACTTCATAATACATTACATTGACAGAACTTAATTGGCCTTGAAGGGGAAAAAAGAAGAAAAGGAAAACGTCAGTGATAGTATCAGATGAGGTATATAGACTTTGTAATGCAAGATGCAGTTATCGTGTGTTATGTGTTTGCCTTGCTGTAATTGACATTAGTTTAGAAAATTGGTGACAGAGCCTAGTGAACGATTTTTTCAGTGCTTAATGATTGGTGGTACCTGAGAGAGCAACGAGATCAGCTTCGTTTAGGCCTCGGCTCAGGAATAGCGTGATGAGATTTTGGATTATGGAGTTTAGTGGGGGAATGTTGTTGTTAGAGACTGCAAGACTTGCTGTTCTAGAGTTCCTCCTTCCAAGAGGAATCTCCCATTTCGTCCACCACTCTGTTAAATCTCAAAGAAATGAATTGTTAGCCAATCTAAGGAAGTAAAACTACAGAAAAAATGTAGCTTCCTGAATTTAGTTCAGATGGTCTTGGTAGTGTTACTTGTTGGAATATGGACACCTTTCCTAAGCTTAACCAGGGGAGTTTTAAGCAGAAGTGAACCGCAGATTTGATCGACATTTAACCATATAAAGAGAGTGAATAATACTATAGGAGTATAGAACGTACCAGAACAATAGATCCACGGGCTGCAAGAGCGACTAATCTACACAAGACACAATGCCAGGGCACGCTTCTTCCAACGTGGCCTTGATTTCATCTATCACTTCAGACCCCCGAGGGAGTTTGCAGAAGTTTAGTGACCTCTTCTCACTGGCTACGGTCGCACTATCATCCCGATGAACTGATGCATCATATAACTTGTTGACCAATGTCTACTCTTACATTGCAGGTGGCTAAGCAGCTCAAATGTATCCAGCACGACATTGCTTTAGCCTCCCTTACTTACCTTGGAAGAGGGAAAACGCCCTACTATTCTTAGTGTTCTTATTTGTTAAGCGTGTTCTTGTTGTTTTGGTATGATCAATACGCTTTAACCAAAGCTACTGCTCGAGTTATCTTGCTCATTGGTAATCCAGTGCCACATCATGTGGGGATCTTTACTGAAAGCTCGGGACATTTATGTAGCATCATTTTTATCGGTCTGATCAAATGCTTTTAATTATTAAGCTCTGGCATTAGGCTATTTGAGGATGATAAACCTAGATTCTAACTGCTTAGCATATGTCTTCGAATGAAGATTAGGATCTGTTCTTCTTTTCACCCTTGAACTTATTTTTTGGCCGTAAGTTGCACCAATTATTTCCTATGTGATGTTTCCAGGGTCCGACATTACACAAATCACACAAAAGATGAATATGGACATATATGCATTTAATGACCCACGCATTCAACTTTCATTTTTTTAAAATTGATGCACTTTGACCGGAACAGTCTCTTTTCCGGTGAAATTAGTGACGTGTCTGAAACTTGGCCAATTTTCTGGATGCAACACTATGTGGCCATGACATTGTCGTGGAAAAATTTATCGGATATCAATCGAAGTGCATCAATTAAGAAAAGAGAAAAGAACGAAAGCTTAGTGCGTCAAGTAGTGACGTAAATGGAACATCTACTAAGGTTCCGTTTGTTTCGGTGAAATTAGGGCGCGAATGACAATATTTCTCTTTGCCAACCCTATTTCTAGTGAGAAATTAAAAAATCTATTTCTCTTTTCTGGATGAGTTTATAAGCAAAAAGTAGCGTTTGAAAATGACACAAAATTTCTATTTCCCAAATAGAAATTCATTTGATAACGACATAAAATTTCTATTCTCGCCGGCCGGCGAGTGGTGGTGACGACAAGCGACGGCGGATGGCTTGTGAGCAGTCGGCGAGCGGCAGTGACAATGGGCGACGGCGGATGGGCAGTAGGCGGGTAGCGAGCTGCCATGGCGACGGGTGACAGCGGATGGCCTGCGAGTAGTGGTAGGGGGCGGCGAGTGGTGGCGGATAGCAGGTAAGCGGCCGTAAACGGCCAACAAGCGGCGATGGCGATAGGCGACGGCGTTGGACAGCTGGCCAATGAGCGGCAACGGGCGATGGTGGCGGACGTTCGGCCGGTGAGTGGTGGCGAGCAATGGCGGGGATGACCGATCGGCAAGCAGTGGCAAGAGACAGTGGTGGACGGCCGGCCGGCGAGCGGCAACGGCATTGGACGGTCGATCAACGAGTGGCAGCGGGCGACGGTGGCGAACAGTTGACTGGCGAGTGATGGCGATAGACGACCAGCCGGCGAGCAGCGGCGGGAGACAGTGGCGAACGGCTGGGCGGCGAGCGACGGTGGCGGATGACTAGGCGGCAAGTGGGCGACGGTGGGCTGCAAAGATGAGCAATAAAAGAGA
This sequence comes from Syzygium jambos, assembly GCA_031216235.1. Taxonomy (NCBI): domain Eukaryota; kingdom Viridiplantae; phylum Streptophyta; class Magnoliopsida; order Myrtales; family Myrtaceae; genus Syzygium; species Syzygium jambos. The sequence goes on from CM062230.1 coordinate 33,618,531, forward strand.
GTTGTTATTTTTGTTTCTGTTCTAGAAATAAAAAATTAAAATATCTTAACTTCTCATTTTTGTTTCAAATCTAATTTTGGGCCAAAATTTGTCCCAGAAATAAACAAATACAATTATTCTACTAAATGGATTTCTGTTCCAAACCTGCACCCGTGAACAAAAAAATAGAACAATAGGAAAACAGAATGATTATCATTTACGCTCTTATTTTCCGGACTTTCATCCGTTTGGTTGTCCGAAAATGATTTAGTCAATCAAAAACACATTCCGGTCAAGGAAACCATTCATGTATAAATTTAGCAAAGTGAGTTACCTACTTTAAGAAGGTAAAAATAATTTCTAGAATTGATTATCTTAAATTTGTTAATATTTTATTCTTTATTCTTTTCTTTTCTTTTCTTTTCTTTTCTTTTTTTTCTTTTTCCTTCTTCCTCCCTCCGCCGGTTGTCGGCCTTGGTGGCGATCGGTGACTGGCCACAAGCGCGGGATGGCCTCAAGTAAGGCCGAGCCCGCCAGCCTCAGCGTGACGAGCTTGAGTCTCGCCGGTGTCGCACGAGGCTCGACCTCTTCGCCTCCACGTCGCCTCCACCTCGCTCGAGGTCGGCGAGCTGGAGGCTCGCCAGATCTAGGCAAGCTAGGGCTCAGCTAAGGCCGGCGAGCTCAGGGTCAACCGAGGCCAGCTTGCTCGTGGCTCGCCGAAGGTCAGCGAGCTCGAGCTCAGCTGGGGCAGTCACAAGGGGTGTCGCCGGCCGGTCATGGTGGAGGAAGGAGGAGAAAGAAAAGGAAAGGGAAGAATAAAGAAAAGGAAAGAGAAGAAAAAAGAAAAAAATAATTAAAAATTCGAATTTTATAAAAAAAGAAAATACAAAATAAATTAAAAATAATTAAAATTATATATTTTAAAATAAAAAAATTTAAAAATTTGAATTTTTTTTGCCTGATATGAAGTCATGAGATTGAAATCATTTTCCAATAAAATCCAAATGTTAGAAAATAATTTTGATTGCATATTACTAATCGAAGGAAAACTAACCGTTTTCCTGGAAAATCATTATCTTTTATTATTAAGTTTTCCGCAAAACATATGCACCCTAAGGGTGAGTTGATTTCGCGAAAAATATTTTACGGGAAAACATTTTCCTAATTTTTCGGCATTTGGTTAGTTTAGAAAAATGAGTCGATGGAAAATGTTTTCCTAGTCAATGGAAAATATTTTCTTACCAAAGCTAAAATTCAGGAAAATGATTTCTTCTTTGAAAGAACCGGAAAATGTTTTTTGAAGTATGACTAGTTATTGGTGCTTGAACTCGAAACTCTACGCTTAGGCATGAAAACCCCAACGTTAGTTCTAAAGTGCTGAGATTAAGGACCAAGTCTTGGTGGTCGAGCTCGAGACCTCGATGTCCAAGGCCCGGGCCCCCGGTACCCACGCCTGGGTCCATTGAGGCTGAGTTGAAACCCTAGTGCCCGTACCTGATACTCAGGCCACCGAACTCGGGTTCATAAAGGCCATGCTCAGGTCCCCTATTCTCGAGCTTTAGTCCCGACCCTCCAGCCCGATTCCACAAAGGCCGTGCACAAGTCCTCGGTGCTCAGGCTCAGGTACTTAGTTAATGAAACGTTTGTTGTTATAAAAATATTAATTTAAAAAATTTGAATTTTTATTTTTTTGGTTACTACCACGAAAAACCCTAAACTGGTACACTTGTGATAATTTTACCCCCGAACTATTTTTTTGACCACAAAAAATCCCAAACTGGTACACCTGTGACAAATTTACCCCGAACTATTTTTTTGACCATCAAAAACCTTAAACTGGTATACTTGTGATAATTTTACCCCGAATTATTTCTTTGACCACCAAAAACCCTATACTGGTACACCTGTGATAATTTTACCCCCGAACTAATTTTTTGACCACTAAAAACCCCAAACTGGTGCATTTGTGACAAATTTACCCTCTGTTAGTGTCCGTTAAATTATATTAATATCACAAAAAATCACAAATTGGTAAACTCGTGACAAACAAAGGAGTAAAACCCAAAATCGGTACACATGTCAATTACCACATGTCATTAAACTTCGCAATTTGACAGTAAAATTTAACGGAAATTAACGGAGGGTAAATTTGTCACAAATGTACCAGTTTAGGGTTTTTGGTGGCCAAAAAATTAGTTCGGGGGTAAAATTGTCACAAATATACCAGTGTAGGGTTTTTTATGGTAAAAAAAATAGTTCGGGATAAAATTGTCACAGGTATACCAGTTTAGGATTTTTTGTGGTAAAAAAAATAGTTTGGGGTAAATTTGTCACAAGTGTACCAGTTTGGGGTTTTTCATGATATTAACCTTTATTTTTTAAAAAAATAGAATTATTTATTATTTATTATTTTCCTTTTTCTTTTCTTTTTTTTTTTCTTTTCTTCCCTTTTCTTTTTATTCTTCCTCGGCTAGTCGCCGGCCATGGCGATGGCCGGCGAGCTCCCCCCCCCCCCCGCCTCTGGCAGCAAGCCTCGAGCTCACCCTAGGCCGGCAGCCCGGAGATTGCCAAGACGCAGGCCAACAAGCTCGCGGCTCGCCAGATATCCATTTCTTACACGGCCACCATTGAGAGAAAAAGGAGAGCACGTTTGTGAGGGAGCTCTCTTTCCATGATAACCATTACTGGCGAGGACCTCTTCATCACAACATACCCGAGAGAGGGGAGTTTTTGGCTTTTCCCTGCAGGTAGGATACATGGCGTGTTCAACACATGGCCCGTCCCCTTGGTGAAGCTTGATCTCTATTTGAGCTCGATCGGCGTCCGCAGAGAATAAGCGCCTATTGGGGCGTTGAGAGAGCCGACATAGATAATGAACACTATGACTTAGCTACAAACGTCGAGTCAAGATGGAGAATTGTTAAATTATCTAGATGGAGATGTATCTCTTCGTACATGGAAGGATAGATATTGATTAATCAAATGCAAACTGTATCAAACATACGAGACAATGTTGTCAAATAAAGAAGTCAATATTAGTTGACACAGGCACAGGTCTGTCATAAAAAAAAAAGACAGGACTATTTCAAATTTCAAAAAAAAGTTAAGCTTGTCTACAACATTCAGGTGCATAAAATGTTTAAGTCCAAAAACTATAAAAAAACATAAAAAGTAAGCATAAAAGGAAAAATTATCTTGCCCAGTGTAGTTTGCCCCGAAGACTGGTTCAACATAAAAGTGACGGATTTCAATACAGATTGTTTCTCTTTTTTAGACGCTCCACTAATCGATAAAATCTTTAAATCGTCCCATAGCCCACAATTACAAAAATTCATAACATCACATATTTATCAATCTCTGTCTTCATGATTTTTACATGCAATGATAAACTCTCCACTTCCAAATTTTCGTGTTCATTGAGTCAGCACCCATTTTTTAAGAGCTATCTTTTTTTTGGTTTGGAGGGGTGTCAGAAAAGTACTTTTATTTATCATTAGGAGTTCCAGACAAAATCCAAAGAAGGGACATTAAAACACAGCAGATCCCACAAGGGTTGAGGGGCTTGGGCTAACCCAGAAGAAAGTAAGAGTATTCAAACATTGGGCTTCAGCTACCCAGTCAGCTACCTGATTCGCCATTCTTCCACAATGGGCCACGGAGATCCTTTTCAAATTAGCCAACTGGGCTCGAGCATCACCAGAACAAAACAGCGTCGTCTTTCTGACTCCTAGTACAATTCCTCTTCTCTTCTAGATCCGAAGCACATCAAAGCCTCTCTACCAGAGCAAGAGCGGGAGTGAGAGTTTTGGCTTGAATTGGCGAGGTGCGGTCGTCGCGGGTGTCCAGCACGAGCAACCCCTTAGGTGTATTGCTCGATGGATTCGCAGAAAAAATTCTTGCCTCCCCGCCGATTCAAGCTCTCGCTCTCGCTCTCGCTCTCGCTCTGGCTTTGGCTCTAGTAGAGAAGCTTTGATGTGCTTAGGATCTAGAAGAGAAGAGGACTTGTACTTGGAGTCAGACAGATAACGCTGTTCAATTCCGGTTGAAGCTCTACTTGAAGATAATCACGTGCCATACTAGGAGGTGGAGGCACTTCTCTTGGACGCTCGAGCCCAGTTGGCTAATTTCAAAAGCATCTCCGTGGCCCATTGTGGAAGAATGGCGAATCAAGTAGCCGACCGGGCAGCTAATTTCAAAAAATAGGAAGATATTGCTTCAAAAAGTGTTTTTTGCGAAATAAGCGGAGTCTAAATTTTTTTTCTTAGCGCGATTTGAAGCTTAATTGCACATCCTTATGATTTCAACATGTAAAATGTTTGATTTGAACTTTACTTTTGTCGGATCAAATTTTTACTGTTCGATGCGATTTGATCTTCAAACCCAAACACGGTGCAATTTTACAATTTGAGATGGTCTGGTTCACAGGCATTTTGAAGTCATCCAAGAGAAAACCAACACTAGCAACCAAACAGCTTGCAAAACTGCATCGCAACTCAAATAGACTAAAGCCCCTGAAGAAAAAGTTGGGGTGTATGGCAAGTTTTCTTAAGGGGATTTAGGCCAGATATTAGCCTTGCGAAAGCTGAATATCTGCCCGAAACTCAATCAATGAAATTTGACCAATTTCCTTTTTTGTCCTTGAAAGCTTAATAAAAGTCCAAATTTGCCCTTTAAAAAACAAATCCCTACTTCCCATATTTAGCCAATTTCCTTTTTGCCCTCAAAAGCTTATTAGAAGTCCAACCTTTTGAAAAACAAAACCCTACTTCCCAACACGCCTCCGCTCCTGCTCCTCGCTCTCTCCCTCGCGACGGCTGCTCCTCTCTCTCCTTCGCTCGACTGCTCCGTTCCTTCCCTCTCTCGACTGCTCATTCTCTGCAGGTTCAATCTCTCCTCTCCCCCCCCCCCCTCTCTCTCTCTCCAGTGGATCTGCTTTCGATTGCTTGGATCTTTGCATTGTGATGTTTGAGCTGAGAAGTGAGAAGTAACCCGAGCGAGTGAAGAATGGTTCCTGTTTTTGGTTGCATTGTGATGTTTGAGCTGAGAAGTAACCCGAGCCCTTGTTCCTTTTGCGTCGTGCTTGTTGTTTTTGTTGCAGTGATTGAGTTTTCGGTGATGGCGATAGTGATTTGCGTTGATGGAACTGTTATGACTTGTATTTTTCTTGGAGTTTTTCTCTGTTCATAATTTTTGACCCAAATCGTTTGGCTTCAAGTTGGCTGGTTTTGGACATAGTTATTTGTGGTTCTGATATTAAACAGTGTGCCAAGATTGAGTGATGGTTGAATTTGTTTGATTGTTGCTTGATGCATGTTTGCTCGTGCTTTTCGTTGTTGCCTGTCTTTGTTTGGTCGATTGTGAGTCCTTTTGAATTTCGGTTTAAGGTCGGTCCTCCTTTTCTGCTTTGTTGCTTCTTGATTTATATTGTGATGATATTGAGCATATTGTCGAAACGCAAGACAAAGCTGAGGTGATCGTATTAAAGCTAATGTTAAAGCTAAATAATATTTGTTTGACTGTTGATGTTGGGTTATGTGGACTTCATTTTTGAGGAATTGCGCTATTCCTGGAACAGTTGTGCTTAAGGAACCGATAGCAATGGAACAGCCTTGTGATGCAAGCAGTGCGAGCAGCAAGAGTGATTGGTATAACCAAAAGGAGGTAATTCAGCCCTCAAAAGCTATGGAAACAGATCTTCAGTTCTTTGAGGTCATTCAATTCTTGTTTTCTTCATATTTATTTCTGTTATTTTATTTTAAGAAAGTTCTTATGGATTCCTCTTTCATCAGCGAACTTCCATTGATGAAGCTTTTGAGAGAGTGAAGGCATTACAAGAAAAATGGAAGATAGATTTGCAAACTTTCAGTCAAAGCGTGCTCGAGGAGAAAAATGAGAGAGGAGAGATTGAGGCATCTCAGACAATTGACAAAAAGGTCACATACAGTTCTCTCTAGTAAAGCATAGAGCGTATTTCACTGTTTAATTACTGGATTTTAGTTTTGCTAATTCACATTCTACAATTTTTCTTGCAGGATGCGTTGATTCAGGCGTACCTAGATGTTTTTAATAGTGGTAGCAAGTGAGTAAATATTACGAACGAATTTGTTTTCACCCCAATTTATAACCTTTCTGATGACCATTGTTTTAATGTTTGTCAGGGAGGAATTGATGGGAATCAAGGTAAGGAGCTTATTAAAATGAAAACGATTGCTTGAATAACAATTGCATGAACTGAACTTGTTAATCCATTACAGGGCATTGGAGAGAAGAAGGCCGCCGACATTATGGAATACCGCAAACAACTTCCATTTCAGAAGGTAAGTACCTAAGTCGCAAAAGTTCATTCTGAAATTTGTGCTTGTACATCATCATATCTTTTTTGATATATTTCAGCTTGAAGATTTGGAGAATGTTTTAGTTTCAACAAAGCTGGTATGTCTTGCCTTTCCAAGTCTCTTTTGTCCAAGATTGAACAGGAAATTGATATGATGAATTGTTTATACACGTCGCAGATTAAAGAGATCCTGAGACTAAACTAGAAGGTCCAACAGCTCTCAGAAAGTGGTTACTCATTTCCTTTGCTTTCAGAAACTAGGTTTACTGGTAGATATGTAGAAACATATAGAAAGAGGCTAAGGGAGACGTTTGTATTGCTGCGTGGATATGAGCGGACTTATCTGCTCTTACAGTGAGAAGGGGGAGCTTGAGTTGTAGACAAGCTTCTGAATGTTGCAAAGGTCAACACGACACCTGGTTCGGCATGCCGCTCCATAGAACCAGGCTGTTTTTGCTATTGTTTTACTACATTATATAAAGACAGCATTCCTATTATAATAGAAAGGATATGTAAAGTTGATGAATTTTGTATCACTTGAACATATTGTTTTTTTTATAAATATGTGGTGATCACTGCAAAGGTCAAGGGGAGTTAAGGAGACACATGCTGCTACTTAGAGATTGAATGAGATTTGGTTTAGCTTTCAGGATAGCTGTCCGATTAGAAATTGAATGAAGATTGGAATAGAACTTATTTTCATCTTCACGACCTCTAAACCAGCTTCAATCTTAGCTGACTCCTGTGATTCAAACCTAGCATTTTGCTGCCGTATCCAAACATGCAGCGTCCGAAAGCACTCTTGCCTTGCAAATTCCTGCATTAGCTTGACAGAAAGGTAAATCACATTGATTTTGTTGAGAAAATTCTCAGAAATTCCTCCGGTCTCTGTCCGGTTAGTTTCAATAAGGAAGCACGCTGAGTCCTGATTCCCTGAATACTCTCTGTCTTGCACAATAGTTGAATGACGCGCTATTTGTTTGTGGACTAGGATGCTACTGGGTGGATTGGTGTTGACCGACTTTTATGTTTTACCTGCACCATATCCTGCCATAAGAGTTGAGGATTGCCTGCTCTCTGATCTCTCTGCCACAGGAGATTAGCTTGCTACTGATACCATGCAAGAGAGTTCTAGGAAGAGTCGTGTTCGTGCTTTCCTAATATGTTAATCACCTTGCTTTAATCGTTTCTCGAATTTTTGTTCAGAATCAGACTATGCCTGCCTCAAAGTTGTTTCACTGCGGCTGAGCTCATCAGTTCCCGTAAATGATCAGTTTATCTCTTTTCTTCGGCCTGGCACATGTTGCCGGGCCTTCGCGGGCCATGCCCAGGCCTGTGTCTGTCGCTAGTGATAACTCCGGAAAAGGTTATTTCTGGTGTTAATTACTCGGTACTAGACTCAATGCACGCCATGCTCGCCATGTACGTCAATGGCTGCCTATTAAATTTTCAAACGATGAAAATTCCCTTTCAAAGGACAGTTGTGCACATGTCTAGTTTTTTGTTTGACAATGGATTGACTATGTTTAGATAGTAAAGGGTGGCGGTTAATGATGGTTTTCAATTTTAAGTGCCAAATGGCAAAAATAGCCCATGAATTTGCTTAAGTTTGACATTTTATGACTTGGTTTTTTAGGTAATTTAGGCTTAAGAGTCCCTTAAAAAGTAGTAAAGATAATGATGGATACTAGTCTAATATGAAAAGTTACTAATTTGGTGGATGCTAGTCTAATATGAAAGGTTACTGATTTGGTTTGAGAGTTATTAATTTCTTGGCGGTAAAAGTTACTTGGCCTCTTTGGAAATTGCTAATAAAATGGAAACCTTGCCTGCAGTTGTTTGGAACATGCTTATATTTCGAAAAGTAAAGTTGCTAATCATGATAGTTTTGTTTAATTGGTCGGTATATTAATACCGAGTAGGTGGAAGATACCACGTAATTAATGACTTCTCATAAGCAAGTGTGCGCTTATCTCTCTAATTCTATTTAAAAGTTGGCAATCCATGCAATAGTGGGACTAAGAGGTTCCCTTAATGGGAAATAGAAATCGAATTCGGCGCATTATTTTTGAGACGAAAAGTCTCGGTCTTTATTTGGCCTCCTCGGTTAATGATGAGCTTAGCTAGGAATAGTTGATCCAAGCATTATCTCACGAACGATGCCAAGGATGTCAAGACCGCCCTTCAAAATTGATTTTCAAAGCACCACAAAAATAAATGTGCATTTAAGCTAGTGATTTAAAAAGTCAAATTTATAGATCGATTTGTTGTCTGTTGTTGCGACCCTCTTGAAGGGGAAAAATTGTTCAAAAAGTCCCAAATCTATTGCATTTTTATCAATTTAGTCTTAAATCTTTCAATTTTGCCAATTGAATCCTAAACCTTTTCACGTTTTGTCAATTGAGTCCATCCGGCTAATTTTGATCGGAAATTGATGACGTGGTCGTCAGTGGTCTTACGTGGTATGGTCGGCGCTGACGTGGACGGCGAGGGTTGGCCGGAGAGGGTCGCCAGCCCCCAGGCCGCAGAAAAAAAAAGAAAAAAAAACCAAAAAAATTATTAAAAGTTTCAAAAAAAATATTAAAATGTCTATATTAGCTCTAGCCATCATCGGCCATGTGGGCCTCACCCAAGGTCTTTGCAGCCGGCAAGGGTCGCAAAAAGAAGCAAAGAAAAAACGAAAAGAAAAATAAAAATTACAAATTTACAAATTTACAAAAATTATCCACATCAGTGCCGATGGTGCCATGTAGGACATGGCATCCATATTAGCGATTTCTGATCAAAATTGGCCAGATGTACTTAATTGGTAAATTATCAAAAGTTTTATGATTCAATTTACGAAATTGAAAGGCTTATGACTGAATTGGTTATAGTGTAATAGGCGTAAGACTTTTAGGATAATTTTCCCTTCCAATCACCCCTAGATAACATAGAGATTTACCTGAAGTAGTTGTACCCTAGGATGCAACTTTAGTTAGTAATAAGCTTTTCATGGTAGTAATTTGGCCATAAAGTTCATAATGTGAGAAAGGTAACGCTTACTAATTAACTAATAATGTAGTTATCACATCAAATCATCGCAAGGGATAGTAACAATGGTTAGTGACTAAATCTCCGAGTCGTAATTTTACTAATGATTATTGATATTCCATCATGAATAGCAACTTTGTTTTTCTCTTCTTCAATGGATAATGCTATTACTTCGTAATTAACCAATAATATAATAATTTCCTCAGTTGGTCACTAACTCAAAGTTCCAGTTCTAAGTGGTGGTGCGTCCAGTAATTTTAATTTATCTTGAGTTTTCATAATAGGTGCACCGCTAGTGTGATGCACTTTTAGGATATAATTCGGCCAAAAAGTTCTTAGTATGAGAATGCGGATATTTAGTAATTGACCAATGATATAGTTATATACCTCAGATTATCATAAGTGATTCTACCTATCTAAATTATCTCAAACTATAATTAATCGGTTGAAATCCTTGGAATTTGACTGAACTTATGGTTAGCAACATTCAATTATCAAAGTACCTTTTGTTTACCATCCATAGTTGGAGGATACCATCACTTGGCAACTATCCAAAGGTGAAGTAGATTCTTTACGCAGAGGACGATGGTGCCACTCTTGAAGACGACTGGATATATGGTTGCTATCGAGGATGAAGATCGATGGACGAAGACGAAGGACTGGGAACAACAAGCATTGATGTTCTTAGTGTTAGGATAGAAACGATGATGGCAGAGACAAGGGTTCGTTCTTTTATTTTTAAGACTGAAGACAAGAAGAAAGATAAATTTAGGATTTTGATTTGAGTCCCGTCTCTAGGCGGCTTTGATAGTTCCAGGATCTTCTAGAGAGAGTAAGATGGAAAATAATCAAAGGTTGTTGACACCTATTTTCAATTGCCCAATAAATTTCGCAAAATTTAGGAATTAAATTTTTAATTCCTACAACAAAAATATTTTAATTTTAATTGCATTTCATTTAGATATTAGCACTAATTAAAGTATTTTTCATTTTTTCTCAAAAAAGAAAAGAAAAATAAAAAAAATCGGATCTGGCCAGGTCGGGGCCGGGCCGAATCAGCGGTCTCCTTCCTTTCCCCTCTGCGGGCTCGGCCCATCCTTTTTTCCTTTTTTCTCCTCCTCACGCGCGGCTGGGCCTTGCTCGGGCCAGCCTCCTCTTTACCCCCTGCGCGAGCCAGCCCATCCCCCTCTCCTTCCTCTCTCTTTCCCCTCCATTGCCGTGGATCGGACGAAAGGTGGAATGGCCTCGCCGTTCCGCCCAAGCAAGAATGAACCGAGGGGGAGCACCCAGTACAGGGCATTGAATGCCCTCCTATGCCCTCTCCCTTCTCTCTCTCTCCCCCTCTCTCCTCTTCCCTCGACTATCGCGGTGGCGACAAGGGAGCGATGGAACGTCAGAACGTTGTTCCACCAACAAAAAAATGAAATGAGGAGGAAGCAAAGCAAAGAGAGGAGCAGTGTGTGGCAGGAAGTGGTCGGAGGCTGCTATTTAAGTCCCAACGAGAAGAGAGAATAGGTTGGCTGTTTTTTCTTGAAAAAAAAAAAAACAGAGGAGAGAGAGACCGAAAGAAATCGAGAGCACTAGAGTGTTTTCTGTATGTACAGGTCGCGAGGACAGTCCCAGGCGTGCCTCGCCGGCAATTGTGAGCTTCAGTGAGCCCCCCTCAGCTGAAGTCAAATCGGTGAGCCCTGTTCCACTGTTTAGCCCTATCTTTTTTGTGCAGGTTGGCCGAGATTCATACCAGCCATTTCGTGTGAATCACGGCCGATGCCGGTCCACCCTACAGTCCACACGTTGCTGTCGGAGGCGAGTTTTGGTCATCGAAGGAGGCTGGAGCCCCTAAATTGGTTGGAAGTCCTTGTTTTTGTCCATGTATAGCAATTGTTTGATAAAACGTCTCAGTGAGGCCAGTTTGGTTTTGGCCTTTGGCCGGTGGGCAGGTGGTCGGACGTTGAGTTAGCTTGTCTGGGTTGGTCTCGTGATGGCTATTGGAGGCCAGGAAAGGCCAAAGTATGGCTTGGGTCGGCCGGCCAAGCTCCGATCGACGTTTGGGTTCAACAAGCCCTAGTTGGGACTTGATTGATGACATACTGGCCGCCCATCCGGTGGCCAGCCAGGCACCAATCTTCTCAGCCTGAAGTGCTGAGAAGATTGAGGCTGAAGGTGCAAATCGCAAGATTTTCGCCCAGCCAACGGCCCCTCGAGCCCAAAAGGCGTGAGTAGGGGTGAGCAGTTCCAGGTTCTGGGTAGGTTCTGCCTAGAATCTGGAACCTACCCTCGGATACAGGTTCCTCAAAATGGGAAACTGGAACCTACTCGTTGAAACATGGAACCTGAAACCTACCCTGTCACAGGTTCCAGGGTCGGTTCCAGGTTCCAACATGTTCTTTTTTTAAATTTGTTTTGAATGAAACAAAACAAAAATAAACACAAGAATCCTTCATACTATGGTAGCACCTAAGACCGTTCTTTCCAAAGTCTTATTTTATTAGAATTTAGTGGAAACAATGGAGGATATGACAAATAAGACGTATTCCTATCATATAGCATGCCCAACAGAGCTCTGCTTGCAACTCGCATGTAAGTGAACTGTCATTTGCAACGCAAGCAAGAAACCTTGACATAGCAACTGCACAGCAAAAGTGACGAAGAACATTGTCAATTTCCAAAAATCAAAAAAATTTGCGAGACAATTGGTAATTGCACAATGGGGCACTTAAGGTCAGCAATCTAAAAGACTCCTCTCTCATAAAAAAGGCTGAACCGCGGAGTGCCAAGAAATCAAGAATACACTAATCTAGTGAGTCAAACAGAACTGTCAACTGCATCCATGAGCCGCAAGGTAAGGCCCATAAGTGAGGCCAAAAATAAGGAAAGGAAAAATCACCAACAGAACAATGCTTGTAACCCCCAACCCCCCTACCAAAACAAAAAATCCCCACAATATGCTAGAGGGCATAGACTAAAATGACATCAAACGAAAACAACAATGAATCAAAAAATGCCATCGCTACATCACCTCATGGCAGCTACAGCCAAAAACGAAAAAGAAAACAAAGACAACATCGACCGAGCAACGCGAAATTGCTAAAAGAAATCCAAATAAGATCACGATCGCAAATGGGTCGGGGAATTCAATCAACAACAACAACAAGAGAAGGATAAAGGGACCCACTTTGATGCATAAATTGCTAGTGCAGATGATGTGCTGGATCTTGCCAGGGACAAGCATGGACTTGAACTTGGCGGGCAGATCAGGCGCCTTGTGCGGTATGTGCAGATCCTCCAATGCTAACACCAACACCATTTTTCTTGTTTTTGCTACACTCTATCGATCACAATGACAACGATAAGAAAAAGGGTCAACGAAAAAACAAGAAAATGTAATATTTCCACACCCAAAGACGATCCTTTCTATTTCTCTTTCTCCCTCTATCGAGCTTCAACAATCAATCTCTCTTCTTCTTCTCCCCTTAACGCAGCGCATGAAGTTCAGATTGTGCAAGTGCGTGACAGTGATGAAAACTAACAAGGGTTTTGCGAAGAGAGAGAGAGAGAGAGAGAGAGAGAGACGTTGACTTGGACATACCCTTGAACCGAAGAGGACATGGAAGACCCTCCTCCGTCCCTTATTCTTGTCGTGCTTTGAAACTTCTCCCTTTCTCCTTAGGTTTACCATCTCGAACTCACCTCGTCTTCGTCCACGTGCCTCCAGCAATCAGGTTTTTTGCCATCCCACGCTCTGTCGTCATCCCTCCATGGCCTCGAACCACCACTCGCGCCACCTCTGGCCCTCGAACCCGCGCGATCCTTAGCAGAATCCTCATCCCCGCTCAAGATGCTCAGCATCCTATTGCTGCTGCCCTTGTTCTTGTTGCCGATGCCCCTAATCTGCCCTTGCGCGCCACCGTAGCCCGCCCTCGTGGCTGGCGCCGCAGCGGCGGAGCTCCTCTACTGGGTGCGGTTGATGAAGACAGACGAAAAGCCCAGGCGACACCGAACGGAGAGAGGAGAGGCAAGCTCGTCGAGTCGTGGGTATGGAGAGTGCGAGAGAGAGTAGACTGGAGGAGGACCCCACGTTGACTTGGACATACCCTTGAACCGAAGAGGACATGGAAGACCCTCCTCCGTCCCTTATTCTTGTCGTGCTTTGAAACTTCTCCCTTTCTCCTTAGGTTTACCATCTCGAACTCACCTCGTCTTCGTCCACGTGCCTCCAGCAATCAGGTTTTTCGCCATCCCACGCTCTGTCGTCATCCCTCCATGGCCTCGAACCACCACTCGCGCCACCTCTGGCCCTCGAACCCGCGCGATCCTTAGCAGAATCCTCATCCCCGCTCAAGATGCTCATCATCCTATTGCTGCTGCCCTTGTTCTTGTTGCCGACGCCCCTAATCTGCCCTTGCGCGCCACCGTAGCCCGCCCTCGTGGCTGGCGCCGCAGCGGCGGAGCTCCTCTACTGGGTGCGGTTGATGAAGACAGACGAAAAGCCCAGGCGACACCGAACGGAGAGAGGAGAGGCAAGCTCGTCGAGTCGTGGGTATGGAGAGTGCGAGAGAGAGTAGACTGGAGGAGGACCCAACAAGGGGAAATATGGGAAAAAACAATAAACTAACGAAAGTTAGGGTTTTTAGGGAGTAAAGTAAATCGGTTCTGATTCCCCGATTCCGGAACTGGCGGTTCCTAAAGATTTGGAACCAGGAACCGGAACCTATCACCTTGGAATCGGGAACTAAATCGGACCCGCCGGTTCGGTTCTCGATTCTACCCTAGAACCGTGCTCACCCTTAGGTGTGAGAACCCAGTTGGACCGGCCTGCAGACCCTATTTGACCAGTTCAACTCCTTTAGGCCGACCCCCCTTTGTCTTTTGTGACTAGACCAGGCCTTAGTTGGGCCTAATTCAGTTGGACACCTAGGTCAGCCCGTTTAGGTCGGGTTTGAGGACCTGGGCCAGTTCTGACTTGACTCGGATCCCTTTTATTATTATTATTTTTAATTATTTTAAAAAATAAAAAAGATTAATAATTTTTTATTTTCTTTTAAAATTAGAGATAGTTTACAAATTAGTATTTTTGAACACTTTCCTAAATTAGGTGAATTATTTGATTGATAACTAGGTCTAAATCGGATAAGCCTGTATGGCTATACAGTAAGGTTTCGAATATTATTTTTACTACTATTGTATTATTATGATGTATGTTATTTCTAGTTATTATAATACTACATAAATTGTCATGTGTTTAATGCTATCTTCTTAGTTAGGGTTAGACCTTATGCTGCATATTTATCTTGACTGCTGATTCTTAATTTAACGATTGAGTACTTGTCTGATCACCTCACATGTTAGGAGAAAAGTTCTAAAATCAATTCAAACTGCCTAGTAAATATTTTTTAATGAACATGATAAAAGGTACCGAAAGGGCACTGTTTATTCAACTAGTATAACCAAGTCTCCGAACTCATTAAATTTCTCGCAGAAGTAAGGCAATTCTTCCATTGCCTTACTTGGGTATCTAATTCGACCCACTATGAACTGATTAGTGATGACCTCTAGATAAAAATCACTTGCAGGTTAAAAACTTAAACCATGAATCGCGATCTGCTATAGGCTTAGGAGAGTCTGAGTTAAGTTCTAGATTTAGACTTAGCACATCCACACACACCATCCAAAGGCGGGCACGAGCTCGCACTAGGGAGGCGGTCATGACAAGCTGGCGATTCCATTGGGGAGCTTCATGCTTTTGGCTTAGTGGACTTATGCCAGAAATTTTATCCCGTTCGAAAATATTTTTGTTTGGCGGCAAGGATATCATGTATGTCCCTAACATGAGTATTAAATGTTCTTGCAGTTGGGAGTAATAAGGGGTGGAGTGATTGTTAACCCATTGTTTTGCATGTTTAGAGTTTAGGAATGAATGTTATGTCCTGAATTTTTGAAGCGGTGATTGTTTATAAATTATTGTGCATGCTTTAATAATTTACCATTACACTATTGTACATACAACTATGTCATCGAACCTAGGTTGCGATAAAGCATTTTAGGAAGGTGTTGAGAAAGATACAACCTTCAATGCGAGACCGTGCTGTAAAGGATGCCTTTCTTTTCCACGAAATTTCTTTCTAGGTGTCATAAGTGTCTATCTTTATCTGCTATTTGCGTGATTATAAGGTATTCCTTTCAACTAAGCCGAGGCTAGAAAGATCTGACACTAATGTGAGACTGCGACGGTCAGATCATCTTTTTAGCTTCATTTTGCTAAGCCGTCTAGATAGAAATCAAACTTCACTTTCCATGTGCAAGTTTTTGTGATTGCTACGGTTCACAGTAAAGTAAATATTCTATCCTTTTTTGCTATACAATACATCTATTCCTTTGGTTTGTGGTAGTTTCGGCTGGCCGTCGACCTCATTCTATATAATTGTTCATAGGCATCAAGAAGAAAGCAACATTGGTCCCTTTATCTCTTTCTTCTTTTTCCCTTTTTGCTAATCTCCTCGTGTCTCTTTTTGAGATAAGGACATTAGGAGTGTTATAACTTTCATACGGCGCTCACTTGAGTGCCATGTCGGAGTAAACTAGATCATTTGAGTGCTATTTCCAACGAAAATAGATCACTTGAGTGCCACTTCCGGCGAAAATAGATCACTTGAGTGCCATTTCTGGCAAATGAGCTGATGTGGATTTTTTCATTAATTTTTCATCCAACGTGAATTTTTTTAATGTTATTTTATTTTATTTTATTGATTTTTTAAAATTTTCTTTTTCTATATCATTTGCTTCCTTATTTTTCTTTTTTTTTCAAGGTTGGAGAGGGTCGCCGGTGACCCTCGCCAGAGGCCTCGCCCTCGGCCAAACTAGGCCAGGGCCACCTTGCCATCGGCTAGTATGGCCATGAAGGCCCTTGGCGAGGCCATCACGGCCTTGCTGTTGTGAACGAGGCAGAGAAGGCTTTTGCATGATTTGGCGAGGCCGTGTTGCCCGGGACCGCGAAGGCTCTTGCCAGATTTGACGAGGCCATGGGCGCGGCGACGAAGGTTTTCGCCAGATTCGGCGAGGCCGCCTTGCCTGCGGTTGTGAAAGCCCTTGGCGAGGTGGCGAAGGCTCTTGCCAGATCTGGTGAGGCTACCTCGCCCGCTGCGGTGAAGGCTCTCACCATATCTAGAAAGGCCGCCTCGCCTGCGGTCGGCGAGATGGCCTTCGCGGCCTCGCCCAGGGCCTTCGCAGCCAAGGGCAAGGCGGCCCTCACCCAATTATGGCACTTAAGTGAGCGTCGTAGAAAATTATGGCATTCCTAATGACCTTATCCCGTCTCTTTTTTGACGTTTTCTTCTACCCATTTTTGACTTTGTTCGCACTATCCTTCCTTTTACTTTTCTCACCTGCTCTACAAGAAAAGCGATTTGATGATTTGATTTGGTTTGGATTAAAATTAAAGGAACCAAACTGTCAAATTTCAATCCCCGTGTACGATTTACTAACCGAAACTATTAAAAACAACACTCCAAACCGAACTCAATTTCAATTTGGTTTGGCGGTTTGAACCAAATTATGCTCGACCATCAATAAAGTCTAGCCCCCAAAACTTTGGGCTAATATTCTTAAATTTCTTGGTAAGTGTGGCCCTTCGTTTTAGGAAAAAAGATATTACAAATGTCTTAACTTTCGTACGGCGCTTACTTAAATGGTATAACTTTTTTTAATCACTTGAGTGTCATAATTTATTTATGGCACTTACTTGAGTGTTATAACTTTTTTTCTGATAACTTGAGTATCATATAACTTTTCAATTGATCACTTGTATGTCACAACTCTTTAAAAATTTTCACAGCAAGTGCCATGCCACGTCGGACTTAGGGAAAATTTTAAATAAGGGCATGAAGTGGCCAAATTGTCTCAAATAAGGACTTTTGGTCGGCTGGCCAACATGTGACTATTCCGGCTATCGGAGAAGGGTTATTTTAGTCAAAGAAATTCTAAGTATATTTTTTATTTTTTGATTTTTTACTTTCTTTTTCATTTTCCTTTTATTTTCTTTTTTCCTTTTCCTTCCCTCGGTCATTGCCTCGCCTCATCGATGGTCGATGGTGGTTGCTGACCTTAGGCGAGGGCAAGGGTTGCGCCGGCGAGGGTGAGGATTGCTCTTGCCTGCCCAGCCTAGGGCAACCCTTGCCCGATGCCGGCGAGGGCGGCCATCAGCGAAGCTTGGCGATGGTCAACGGAGGGAAGAGGGAAAAATAAAAAATAAAAATAAAATAAAAAGACAAGGAAAATAAAAAAATAGAAAAAGGAAAAAAGAAAAAAAGGAAAAAAATCAAAGGATGAAAATGCCCTTTAACTAGCGAGGTGAGGCCCTTCTTTGACATTGATATGACCATTTCAAACTCTTATTTGAAACAATGTCCACTTTAGGCCCTTTGAGAAAACGAGGACACTTCAATAGGAGTGAGCATGATCCAGGCTGGGCCGGTCCAGCACCCAAACCAAGGACCAACCTGAACAGTGTTGGTTCCCAATTTTCAGATTTGGGGACCAACTCTGTTGAGCCTCGGACCGAGGACTAGTTTGGTCTAGTTCTAGAGTCAATCCCGGACCAAGCGTGTAACGTCCTGAAATTCGACTCATTTTTATGATCAATGAAATATATGATTATTTCTCATTTCATTTTAGTGAGTTTTGCCCGGAACTGATCATTCTCGGGATACTGACCATTAGGGAATGGCTAACTAGGAAAACGGTACGTGGACCCAAGAACTCGACCGTGAATTGAGTCTGATTCCGAGAAGCGACGAGGGAATATTTTGTGCCGATATGGGCCGATCCAAGGAGAGTGACGGAATTGGTTCGACCGACGACGTACGATCGGATAGCGAGTGATTCCGCACGATCGAGAGTACGAGCGGCGAACGATCCCGAACTTATTTTGGACGACCGTGACCGCTGGGACTAGCGATAAATCCTTGTGTTCTCTTGAGAATCGAGATCGTCATGACTCGAGTAGCCCTAGGTCGATACGCGTAACTCCTAAACAGCCGCCCGTTAGTGAGAGACGCTAAAACTGAAAATTGAGCTAAATTGATCGTGGAATTGAGTCCGGACTTTGGTGTCAAATTTCGTGGGCGTACGCGGCTATTTTGCGAGGACGACGTCATTTTTATGTGGTCACGCATATTTGGGTTTAGTAGAGTCAAAATTGGAAAATTTGACCTGGGACCGGAAAATTACCGTTTTGCCCCTATGCCTAATTATAGGGTTCCGAATTTTGGGCTTATTTGGGGATTATTTTGGGGTTTTATATTGCTGTATTTCAGATCAATAATGCTGAAATTTGAGGTCCAAATTGCCCCCAAGATATTTAGCAAGTTTGATCCTAGCCTTTGGATTAGGGGTAGGATTGTCAATTTTGCTTGGTTGGTCAACCATCCCACCATCTCACTCTCTCTATACACTTTCTAGTCTCTCTCTCTCTCTCTCTCCTTCTCATTCTTCCCTTACCATCACCGGCAGTCCCTCCTTCCACGCCTCCCCCTCTCCTGCGAGCTCTCTCCCTCCCGGCCTCATGCCGCCGCCGCTCGCGGAGTGCCATTGCCGCCCACCACCGTGAGTTGTTCGGACCGCCCATCCTCCCCACCGTTCAGCTTAGTTTGGAGCGTAGGAATCCGGGTGAGTTCGATCCTAAACCCTAATTATGCTAAATTGCATTTCTAGATGAGTTTTAGGGGTTAATTAGGGTAATTTAGGGGTTAACGTGCGAAAGACATTAGGGGCTGATATTATGGCTGATTTGGTGATTTAGCGTGATCATTTTAATGAGGTTTAGCGGCTGAGAATGTGCTGTGTGTCGGCTGGAAGTGTTGGATTGAATCAGCCCGAGTTCGGGTTCAATTGTGGAATATAGTGTGCGCCTAGTATGATCCTCATGGTGGCTGATTTGAGTGAGGTCTTGGGAAGCCTAATAGAGTATTTTGAGGAGATTTGTTGGCCTAGAGTGACCCATGTGGGGGCTGTCCATATCGGGAGTGAATTGGACAAGGCGCGATCAATTTGGGGATTCAATTGTGTAATTACCGGGAATGTTAGATTGGCGGATTAGGTGACTGATTTGTCTTTGGTAGTGATTAATTTTGGGATGTCGTGTCATGTGCTTAGTGTGACTAAGAATGGAGTAGCTTGGCGGACCTCGATTGCGCGGATTCATGTTGATCTAATTGTGCAATTTATAGGTGTGAATCATGTACTGTGTAAGAGTGCTTTGAATTGCTTTCATGGTAGTGCTAATATGTTGGTTGGGCATATTGAAATGTGGATTGAGCATATTGCGTTGTGAATTGAATAAGTGGTGTTGTGCAATTGAATGCTCATTGTGCAATTTGTGAATACCCAAGTGTGAACGTTGTGGCCATGGGTGTGCATCTCGAGCATTAGCATGGCATGTGCATATACGAGTGTGCACGAACGGCATGAACATGTGATCACCTAAAATGCCCTGATGCGTTTAACGCGGGGTTCAGATAATAACTGGTGTATGTGAATGTGTGATCACATAAAGCCCTAATGTGTTTACGCGGGATAGTGAACTCGTCCTGATGCGTGTTATGCGGGACGATGCCCGAATTACCGGAAGATGACCAGTCTGATGCGTTTTACGCGGGTTGTGTGTCATGAGCATGATGCGTTCTACGCGGGCCGGAGATCGATCTCAAACTGTTAGACCTGATGCGTTTTACGTGAGTCGGTGAAATTGGTAATTGCAAGTGTGCAAGAGTGCAAGTGCGCGAAATGCATTGATGAGACTTGAGCATGGGTGTGAGCACGAGCGTATGCATGACATGCGTCGTGGCTGAGTGATGTTCGTATACGTGTCGTGGTTGAATCCTATGATGTTATTTTAAATTTATGAGATGCCTAACCTGCAGGGTCAAGTAAGTGTTAGATTTGGGTCCGAGGGCCTGAGTCAATTATGTTTCAACTTGTGTGATTGCTTAGTACTAGTCAGGAGGTGCATGTTAGCCTAGTTTAGGTTTAAGGAATCTACTCACTGAGATTATTCTCATCGTTGTATAAATCCAATTTTTTAGACCCCCAGTCTTGAGATGCTTGAAGTTCCAGTACGTTTTGGGATTCCGCATCAGATAGAGCGGATGAGGACGGTACATCCCGTAGGGAACGGGGAGTCATATATTAGATATTACACTTTAGTATGGGTGGATGTGGGGGAAACATATTACCAGACCCACGAATATGTAGCTTGGTGCTTTAGGGATAGTCTTAGAGAGTATGGTTCTCTCTGAACTTTTGATGTCCCGTTTACCGGACTGAGCACGAGGTACCCCCGGTGCCCCAATGGAGAAGTGGCTGATCCTGGTTCTTCAGCTGAGGAGAGTGCGAGCTCTGATGGTGTACCCGTAGAGTACGAGATGGATGAGCTTGATCCAATGGACTTGGAGCCAGTTGATTGGGACACTGTTCCGGAGCCGATGGAGCCGGATGATGAGGAGCAGGAGCCGATCAAGGAGGGTCCCGTACTAGAGGCCAAGCTTGAGGATATGGACTCGGAGGAGGAGGTTGCAGAGGCCGAGTCTGAGCTGGACTCATCGGATTCTGAGGAGGAGATGCCTGATAGCTCTTCATCTTCGGAGTCTTCTAATTTCGACCCGGACTGGGCACCGTAGGATTTAGCTTTAGCCTCAGATTGGTAGGGCAAGTACTTTTTTGACCGAAGCCCCACCTTAAGTAGTAGACTGACCCCCGGCCACTTATCCCTTTTTGTCAATAGTGGCCATTGACCCTCTTTTGATTTTTGAGCGCAAGCTGTAAGTGAATGATGTATATGGTTTCCAGTATCAATGCAAGTGTATATCTGTTCATGTTGTTTGTTGCGTGGCTATCCTTGGTTTCGTGGTTTTAAATTGGCCGGGTATTGTATTGCTTTCGCATGTGCTTTAATCTCTATGTTGGGCGTTGGGTCGGCGACGCCCCCTGGGACGTTGTACTCGAATCGACCTTTGCGAGGGATATGGCGAGCCGTAGGGTGTGGGGCGTGACAAATCGATTCTTTTTTTTTAATTTCCTTTTTTTGTATTCTTGAAAGAACAAACGTATTCTTTGAAATTTCAGAGCTGATGAAAGTAGAATAAAAATGTTTGACTTAACAATTAATAATATGTGGCATTTCTCATTAATGAGTCTTTAACTTTACTAGAGTCAGAGCTGTTGAGATTGCCAAATTCATCTGTGTGAGCTAAATCAAGATCCCATAATGCCACACGATTATATCCACAAATTTATCATTTATATTTCGAGCATGAGAAGGGCGATTATGGTATTATAGATTCTAACAAGAGCCCTAGTACAAGCTCTGTTTTGTTATATTTTTGCAAATATTAAGATGTATGTGTGTTTTCATGTTGAAGCATTAAACATTAATAAAAAGAAATTGTAACTATGATTGTCAATGAAGATGCAAAATGGATTGGGCCATTCACGTTAATATTCTCGACCTTTGTTTTTCTTAGAACAAAGTATGGAGATACTTTCCTTTGAGATGCATATGTTTATTGCTAATGATGATCATTCTAAATTGTTGACATCCTAGAATCTTTGTTGCTGATGATTGGCACCATTGAAGATAAACGAGTAGGGAGGAAAGTGGAGAGAGTCATTGCTAGAGTGAGAGAGAGAAAGAAATCGAGCCGCTAAGAGGTCGAGAAGAATCTGAGATTGAGGGAGAGAGTAAGAGTGAGACTAGGAGAGGGGGAGAGGAAAAGGGCGAAAGAAGAAGAAGGGCTAGACACTTTAAGGGTATGTTTGTTTAAGGGAAAGTATTTTTCGGGAATCCATTTTCCGGACTTTCACCCGTTTGGTTCGCCGAAAATGATTCGTCAACTGAAAATACTTTCCGGTCAAGGAAAACATTCATGTATAAAATTATGAAAGTGAATTCCTTAACATAAGAAGGTGAAAACACTTTTCGGAATTACTTCCCTTGAATTTTTTAATATTGTGTTCTTTTCTTTCTTTTTTCTTTTTCTTTTTTATTTTTAAAAATAAAAATATTAAAAAATTCGATATTATTTTTTTGCCTGAGATAAAATCATAGGATTAAAATAATTTTTCAAATGAGATCTAAATATTAGAAAACGTTTTCGATCACATATCACCAAACAAAGGAAAACTAACTATTTTCCTAGAAAATGATTTTCCGGAAACATTTTTCAAAAACGTTACGTATTCCGTGAAACAAATGTACTCTAAGTTATATATCAAGGGTTTGGAAATAAAAAATTATAAATGGTATGGGTTGGACCAACCCTAAAGCCTTAGGATCAAGGACCAACCTGCATAGTATAGGTTTTAGCTGCCTTGTGTGGGTTTTAGCTGCCCTAGGACCAAGGATCAGTCTAGTCCTAGGAGTTGGACTAGGATCGGTTGGGTTGCATCGGTCCAAGGTTAGTATAGGGTTAACCCTAGATCGATGCTCACCCCTACACTTCAAGCCCTTGTTTGAAATTTTTCTTCAGATTTATGACACTTGGATGAATGTTTTTAAAAAGTTGGGGCACTCAAATGATTCATTAAAAGTAATGACATTCAAATAAGCATTTTTTCAAAGTTATGGCACTCAAATAGTCGAAAAAAAAATTGTGGCACTTAAGTGAGCGTCATATGAAAGTCAGGTCGCCTGTAATGTCCTTATTCCCTTCTTTTTAGGTGTTCACTTATTACCTATGTCAATTGAAAAATCATTAAATAAACTTTTTGATATTAATGAATATGGAATATTTATTTCTTAACAATTTCGTTTGCAAGTTGCACACATAAGGTCTCAGAATCTCGGACAAAGTTAAGTTTTTTTCCCTTGGATGTAATTAACGTTTGAGGTAAGTTGTGCAAGCTTTGGAGGGAAAATTGAGGCTTGTGAATCGGCGAGTAAGGACATGCACATGTGCTTGCTCCAAAGAACGATAACGAAGGGGACGTGGCCTAGTTTTTCCTTGCAACCTTGGGCATGCAACTTTTGAGGATATAAGGCAATCAATGTCCTCTTTCGCGTGTTCTTGCCTTGGTCCAGTAGCATTGTGGAAGGCAGGTGAACACCCAAATGTTCATGATTTCGAGGTGGTTGGAATTTGGGGGGCACCCAGAATTTTATTTTCCCCACTCGAATTTTGTGTGTAGTATTTGTACAAAAAAATGATGATTTATTTTTGTACAAGATGGAAATTGTGTTGGGGAAGGGAGATTATAACATGGTTGTATCAAGGAGCCACTTTTCACACACACACACGTGAGAGAGAGAGGGTCGAGTTATTTTTTTGGGAATGTTGATTGTTACGTGAAGAACGTGATAGAAGCTGCAAGCTGAAAGCAAACTGAGGAATCAAACCAAATGTTTAAGAATGAATGGTAAAAAAAAAGGCCCGAGAATTGCCCTTTGGGATCTCATGTTAGAGTACTAAGCCGCCATTGAGGAGTACTTGATCAAACTATTGATTTCCTTGTGCAAATTGGTTATATGCTTCAAAAGACTTATCCCGAAGGATAAAAGCTTGCAAAATGCATATTATCTTCAGTTCTTTTCTCGAGTTATCTGAAAAACCAAAATAAATTTTCTAAAAAAGATAAAAACATGGAAACTCGTTATCTAACTTTCCTAGCTGAAATAAAATACTATAGAATAAGTGGCTTCTATGCTCGTGCTTTGCACACGTTCTGTTCTTTCAATATATGCCTGGGGAGCGAATGTGATTGGACATCACAAGCGAACAATAGTATTGCGGATTTTGGTGTTTTAGGCTTTTAGCAGTGTTATAGCAAGATTTTATTTCCAATCCGAATGCCTTTTCTATTTTATGAAATAAGTCACCCCATCCCTACTTAATGAATTTAGTGATTTTTTGAATTAACTGAATCATTTCAGCTTTCGACCAAAAAATTTTTAAAAAAATTTCAGCTAAAACATTTTAGGTTACTTTTACTGGTCATTTATTTGATTTAGTATTTGGTTCCTGCTCAAGATAGAATAAAGTTGGATATAAGAAAAAATAGCTTAGATACAATTATCCCATGGTGGATTTGAAATAAAGGTGGATAGGAATTTTAATATCCATAATATAAAATTAATTGTTCTCAAATAACAAACTTCTTAAATTAATAAATTAAAATTAATATTTGAATTCTAACATAAAGAAATTCAAAATAAAACAATAATTTTTTTATTTATTCTTAATTTTATTTATATATTCGAATTTCTTTCTATCTTATAATATAAATTCAACATATATATTTACAATTTATATTTATTGCATATTTTAGGTATATTAAAATTTTTATTAGAGAATGATGGATAGGGAAAAAAGAATTAAAAGAAGAGAGGGAAAAATAATAAAAAATAAGTAAATAAAAATGAAGTAGGCAAGAGTGTCATGAGAGATTTTTACTATCTCTATTTGTGCAATTTTTAGATTCTTTTATATACCCTATTTTTACCAAAAAATAGACATAATAAGATGTGAACCAAACTGTGGATATGATATAGAAAAATTCCTAAATTTCATATCCTATCATGGTTAAAAATCTAGATTATCAAACGTAGTCTTATGGTTATCAAACGTGCTTCATTTGAAAGACAAGTTAATACATTGATTTTCAGTACTTATTGGAGTCATCAAACAAGCCCTCAAGAGGCTTTTTATTTGGTATAATAAGACTAATATATTTCATTTTCTTTTCAAGGTTATTCCAGGTTATTAACGAGATACATTGGTGAATTTAAATCTCGGCACACCGACGAGTTAAAGGCTCATGAAATTGATGAGAGAGATTGCGGATTGGTTTCTTGATTTTTTTTTAATATTACCATATAAAATGCTAATTGCTTTTTAAGGTTCAAGGACAGGCATGCTTTTAACAGTGGGGATGTGCACAGGGATCGAATCATGCACTTTGCAAGGAAGCAGAGAAAATCCCTAAGGCTATGTTTAATGGTCAGGACAAAATTCAAGATAAGGTCCTATCTTGTATTTGGTTCTTATCTAGAACAAGATAAAGCCGGATATAAAAGGAATATAGCCCAAATAAAATTATCTTATGGGGGAGATGGGATAAAAGTGGATAGGATTTCTAATATTAATAATATAAAAATTATTTTTTTGGGATAACAATCTTCTTAAATTAATAAAATTAAAATAATATTGAAATATAATTTAATAAAAAATTCAAAATTACAAGAAAATAACAAAAATTTCATTTTTATTTATATATTCAAATTTCTTTCTAACTTATAGTATATATATTCAATATATATATTTATTACATATTTTAGGTATATTATTATAGTTTACTATTTAATAAAATTTTATTAGAGAATAATGGAAGGAGAACAAAGAAATAAAAAAGAAAATAAATAAAAAAGAGAGGGAAAAATAATAAAAAATAAGCAAATAAAAAATAAGTAGGCAAGAATGTCGTGAGAGATTCTGACCATCTTTGTTTATGCAATTTTTAAGTTCATTTACATAGACATGTCATTCATACCGTGAAAATATCTAGTTTTATTAATATAATTCACCAAACAGTGGATATGATATGATAAAATCCCTGAATTTCATATCTTATTTTATCTAATCCTATTCTAATTGGAAATCAAGACAACCAAATATAGCCTAAGAGACCCAAAGCCCACTGACATTCACCAGAGTGACCCTTTTTTTATCCAACTTCTTGCTTGGACCAAAATGGAAAGTAATTGCAGACTTTGTCAAGCAAAGATTCCACTTATTTGTATCGTACATCGAAGATAACTTACCTATGGTGTATGTCATACTTTTATTTCCTGGTTTGAAAAGTGGAGACAAGTAATGAGAAAGAACTTTTGGAAAAGGAATATTGAGATAGCATAACTTAATTTGAGTATATAACAGATAGAGGTTAAAACAAAGATATCCGTCCTGTTTCACTTTTGCCATTTAAGTTTTGCCACATGCGTCAATTTGTTTACCTGTTCTAAACTGAAACACGTGAGACATAAGAAGTAGGGTGTGCACCTAGTCTGTTTCAACTCGGGAGTTAGATCGAATTGGACCGGACCAATCGATTCAAGCCCAATTTTAGGTTGAACCGGTTCAGTTCATGGCCATCGATTTTACTTGGGAGCTGGTTCTCGAGTAGAATCGTTTTTAAATCATTTTTGAAGCCTCGAACCATGTCTTCAATTTGAAGAAACAAAGACATAACCACTTGACCAACATATGCTTTTGTAGTAAAATGATGAAAATTTTATATTTTATTATAAGAATTTGATTCTTTTACCTAAAGCGAAAAATGGGCCAGAACCCGCTGGTTCTAATCTTTTAGTACTAGGACGTATCTACCCACCAAAGACCCAATCAACCTTAAAAAAGAAGTCATCCTCATAAACAAATATGCTCACCATATTTACCTTGTCTTATGTTTTTAAGGGTTCCACGAAAACTCAAAATTATGCCCACTGTAACACAGGTGTCTTGAACTTTTTTTTTTGTACTAAAAATCCTAAACTTGCTCATTATGACAAAAATACCCGAAACTAATTTATATCAATGCGACAAATATATCATTTATGGAACTAAAATAGAGGGTATATATATCACATATGTATAAGTTTAGGTTTTTTCGTGACATGTTTTTGGCGACATAAAAATTTTTTGAGGTATATGTATCATAGTGTGCAAAGTTTGAGATTTGGTAATATTTACCCTATTTTAATTGTTTCTGGAAGGCAAGGAATAACGCCATCTTCAGAGCCCAAAAAGGGGATCCGCAAGCAGTAGTAACTTGCAATTTGCGGGAGATGAAATACAAAGAGAAAGAAAGAGCTAACATATCGGACACTAAAAAAACAAGGATTTAGCCACGGAAAATTAGCGACGAAAAATTTTTTGTCTCTAATTTCTGACAAAATTTGTGACGAAAACTAAATTCATCACTAATTTACGACAAAAAAAATTTCGTCGCGAATTAGCGATGGAAAAAAATTTTGTTGATAATTAGTGACGAAATTTACGATTAATATTTTTTCGTCGCAGATTAGTGACGGAATTTGTGACAAAAATTAAATTCGTCGCTACTTGCGATGGAATTTGCCATGAAAATATATTCATCGCTAATTTGCGATGGAATGTGCGACGAAAAGTAATTCATCCCTAATTTGCGATGGAATTTGCGATGAAAAATAATTGTGGTGGCATTTTCATCGCAAAATTCGTTGCTAATTAGCGACAATCGCATTCATCGCTAAATTTTTTATTTGCTGAATTTTTAATATAATATGTTCGTCGCTAATTAGCGACAAACGATATTTATTGCTAAATTAGCGACGTATTTTTTTCGTCACTAAATTCGTCGCTAAATGTAATCTTCCCACCCTCACCCCCAATTTCTCTTTCTCTCTCGCTGTTGATTCCTCACATTCCCCACGCTCTTCTCCCCCCCTCTCCCTCTTTCGTTTCTCTTGATTAACCTCTTTGCGCGCGCAAATCAGTCTTGGTAAGCTTTTTTGCTGGTAAATGTCGTGACTAATTTCGTGGCTAATTAGTGACGAAGACAGTTCGTTGCAAAATTTAGAATTTTTTTTAACTTTTTTTCTCTTCTTTTTTTTTTTGCTATCCTATCTTCTTCCCCTTCGGTTGCCGGTTCGGCGATCGGCGAGAGGCTGAGGCCGGCGAGGTGACCTCGCCGGCCATGGGCGAGGCTGTTGGACCTCGCCATCGCCATAAATCTAGGCGACGGCGAGGTTCAACGGTGGCCATGGCGAGGCCACTTGACCTCGCCATGGCTGTCGCTCGTCGTTGCCCAAATCTGGGGTGACGGCGAGGTCGAGTAGCCATGGCAAGGCTGCTCAACCTCGCCCAGATTTGGGGGAGGTCGAGAGGCCTTGCCATGGCTGCCGGTCAACCTCGACGTTGCCCAAATCTCTGGGGGAGGCCGAGTGGCCTCGCCATGGTCGTTGGACCTTGCCGTCACCCCAGATCGGGGTGACGGCGAGGTCGAGCGGCCATGGCGAGGCCGCTCGACCTTGCCATCGCCAGCGCTGGCGATGGCCAGCCTGGCCCATGGCCAGTGCCGACGAGGGCTAGCCTAGCCCATGGCCAGCGAGTTCGGACTCGCCGGCCTTAGCCGAATGCCGGTCGCCGGTTTGGCGACCTGCTATAGTTAAAAAAAAAGAAAAAAATTTCAAATTTTTTTTATTAAGTAATTTTTCTTTTTTTTAGACACGTGTCCATTTGAAGGTTTCGCAATCCAAGTGAACGTTGCAATTCTCATCAAATTGACCACATTATACAATAAATATTTCAGTCAATTCTCATCAAATTGACCACGTTGCAATCCAAGTAAGTCTTCTTGATATGGTAATTTTTTCATTTTTTTCAATTTCAAAGTAATTGTTTCGTCAAAAACACAATTTTAATTTTTAGAATTTTATGGTTTTAATTAAGAATATTAAACAGTAGAATAGTAGATATGATATTTTTAATATTTTATGAGATTTTTTAAATTTTATATGGATATAATGTAAAGAGACAGGACTTGGATGTATAATAAGAACTTATCTAGATGTCGAGGATTGATTGATGAGTTTCGTACTGGATTGAAACTGTTTTTGGACTTTGCTAGTAGTAAATTTGAGTTCGTGGATGGGAATAAGTTAAGGTGTCCGTGTAAAAAGTGCAGTAATAGTAAATCTCATGTGTATGATAAAGTTCGAGAACATTTTTGTAGATTTAGGTTTATTCCGAATTACTATAATTGGACTTGCCATGGTGAATAATTTATATCTGATGAAAGATATCAAAGAAGTGATCAATTTTTAGTTAGGGAAGAATGTAGCTATTATAACCAATTAAATCCATACCAGAGGATGGTGATTGATGCAGGTGGTCAGAATTTTGTTTCAGAATTGAATCACGCAAGTACTGATTTTACTCCTACACTTGAACAAGCGGGTACTAGTCATGTATCACAATTGGAAGAGATATGAGTAATAGATTTTGATGAGAATGTGTGTAATTGAACTTTTCCATCTAATCAGTTCTGAAAAGTGCTGAAAACAGTAGATGAACCTTTATGGGCAGATTGTGACAACCATACTAAGTTATCAATGACAGCAAGACTATTAAATATCAAGGCAGAGCATAATATGTCTAAGAATTACTTCAACTCTTTTGTTGAAGTAATGCGGGAAATAATGCCTCATGATAACATCATGCCAAATGGTTTTTACGATATGAAGAAGCTAGTAGACACTTTAGGTCTTCGGGTTATAATGATTGATGTATGTAGTAGGAGTTGTATGTTATATTGAAGAGATGGCGAAAATGCACAATCTTGCATATTCTGTAGCTAACCTAGGTATAAGATTAACAGGAGGTAGGGTCGTAATTAGAAGCGTATACCATACAAGCAAATGTTTTATCTGTCCTTAATCTCTAGATTGCAAAAGCTTTATGCGTCTCAAGGCACTGCTGAACACATGACTTGGCATGCAAATCATGAAACAAAAGAGGGTCTAATGTGTCAACCTTCAGATGCAGAGGCATGAAAACATTTTGATAGAACATATCCTGAGTTTGCGATAAAGTCTTGAAACATAAGGTTAGGTCTATGTGCTGATGGATTTGCCCCATTTAGGAAATTAGGAAAAAGTTATTCATGTTGGCCAGTTATCTTAACTCTGTATAATCTTCTACCTGGTATGTGCATGAAGACACCTTATATGTTTTTGACATTGATCGTGACTGGCTCGCAGAATCTAAAAAAGTTGATAGATATTTATATGTAACAATTGATTGAAGAGTGACAATGGCTATGGGATGAAGGTGTCCTTATGTATAATGTTTCTGCTGATCAAATATTTGTAATGAAGGTTGCTCTTCTTTGGATGATAAATGACTTTCCAGCTTATGGAATATTATGAGGATGGAGTACAGTTGAGATCTTAGGATATCGGATATGTTTGGAGAGATCAAAGTCATTCAAATTAAAATATGGTAAGAAGGCCAACTATTTTGATTGTCACAGATAATTTTTGCCGAGAAGTCATATATTCAGAAGGAATAAGAAAGAGTTCATAAAGAATTGGATTAACAGAACATCTCCACTATTGAGGTTGACCGGTGATCAAATTTGGGAAAGAGTGCATGACTTTCCAACTGTTGTTGAAAACCTTCATGGCACAATTATTATGCACGGAAGTACACATAAGTGAACTAAACGTAGTATATTTTGGGATCTATCATATTAGAAGGTCCATCTTATTCATCATAATCTCGATGTCATGTACATAGAAAAGAATATTTTCGATAATGTCATAAATACTGTGATGGATGTCAGTGAAAAAATAAAAGACAACTTGAATGCAAGAAAAGATATGAGAGATATTTGTGATCGACCAACACTAGATGTGGATGCAAGCAGCAGGGGACCAAAATCAAAAGCAGTTTATACATTAGACAAGAAGCAGAGATGGGTTGTTTGTTAATGGTTGAAATCTGTGCGATTTCTTGATGGATATGCTTCGAACTTCAGGAGATGTATTGATTTGAATGAATACAAGTTGACAAGTTTGAAGAATCATGATTGTCACATATTTATGGAAAGATTAATTCCAATAGCTTTCAAGGAACTTCTACCAAATTTTGTATGGGGCGCCACTACAGAGTTAAGTAATTTCTTTCATGATATTTGCTCAACAGTATTAAAAGCATCACGCATGAAGAAACTAGAAAGAGATATTTCAATTATTCTTTGCAAATTAGAAAGAATATTTCCTCCATCGTTTTTTGATTCAATAGAGCATCTCTTAGTTCACTTGCCTTATGAGGCCAAAGTTGCAGGTCCCATCCAATTTCGTTGGATGTATCCATTTGAGAGGTAAATTTTTTTTTAAATAAATTCCAAATTACTTTATTATATATTATGTTCTGATAAACTTCTTTCTATTGCAACTAGGCTCTTATATCATTTGAAGAAAAAAGTGAAGAATAAGGCATGTGTTGAAACTTCAATTTGTAATGCATATATTGTGGAAGAAGTGACAATATTTGCATTATACTATTTTTAGCCGCATGTGCAGTGCAAGAGGCGGAGAGCAGAAAGAAATGATGAGGGTCCCATTGATCGCAATTGCAAATCATTCTCTATTTTCAATTATCTTGGTCGACCAAGCGGTGCATGTAAGTTTTGTTACTTAATAGGCGAAGAATTGCAGGCAGCCTAAACATATATTTTACTGAACTGTTCATAAGTGAAGCCATACTTGGAGTAAGTATACATTTGTAAATATATGTATTGTGTGTCAAATATTTGCTAATATATAAATGGTATTTGTTAATAGAATTTGTCAAACTTCAATGTATGAACTACCACCAAATGAGTTTGACCGTTTGTATGATAAAGAATTTATAGCATGGTTCAAAACATATCCAAGTTGCCTATGAACCAAAACCAAGTTATTAATATTTTATGCATAATTTATTAAAATATATATATTATTGACTTTGCACGTGTGACCTTAGGTTCACAGTTATCATGATCAAGTTGAGAGCAATGATTGCTAGATCATCTGTCATGGAGTCCAAAGTCAAGAGTACGAAGTTGGCTAGAATATTTCATAAATGGGTATAATTTTCACACATGAATATGGAATGGGAAAAGTCACAATGAATAGTGGTGTGTGTGTTCGGTCATCCAATGGTAGCAGTTCGAAAGATAATTTTTATGGCTTGTTGGATGAAATCATAGAGATAGAGCACTATGGACCATTAATACGGGTTGTGTTATTTAAGTGCATGGGGTTCGACCCTATCAAACGAATGAAGGTGCATACGAAGTTTAATTTGGTTGAAATAAATTACAAGAAAAGATATATGAAATATGAACCATTTATCTGACACAACAAGCAATTCAAGTATATTATGCATCATATCCTAATTTAAAATGTAACAAAACTGATTGGTGGACTGTATGTAAAACCAAAGCACGAAGAAAAATTGAGGAACACCGGAAGAATACAGCATATCAACAAGAGTAAGTTTGTAATGCAGTCGAAATTGAGGAATATAACATTCCAACTTTGCGAGATCCATGTGGAATAATGATAGATGTGGATCCTACTGAAATTCGCGAATCAAATCTAACAGGTGTTGCAGAATCTGATTTTGAGACAAAGGATGAAGATGAAGATCAACACGAAATCGAAGGCGAAGATGATAATGAAGACGAAGACGAAGGTGAAGATAAAGAGTATGATTTTTGAGACATTTTTATTAATTATGTGTAATTATTATTATTATTGCGACATGTGTGTTATTGTTATTGTCATAATTATTGTTGTTATTATTATTATTATTATCATTATTATTGTTATTATTATTTATTTGACGAATTGTTGATATGAAAGGTCATTGCTAATTTCGTCGCTAATTGGCGACAAACATAATTTCATCGCAAAATTAGCGACGACATTGGCGACAATCTTTATTTGCTTAATTTTTAATATAATAGGTCGTCTCCAATTTCATCGCTAATTTGCATCGTCACTAATTTCATCACAAAATTACACTACAAAAAAAACAAGGATTTAGCCACGGAACATTAGTGAAGAACGCCAATTCGTCGCTAATATGAGGGGGAAATAGCAACGAAAATAACTTTCGCGGCACAAACGCGAATATATTTATAGTTCGTTGCTAATTTCATCGCTAATTTACGATGGAAATAGCGACAAAAGTAACTTTCGCGGCACGTTCCCGACTATTTCGTCGCTAATTTTCGCCACTAATTAGCGATGAAATAAACTTTCGCGACACTTGTGCTACTGTTTTTAAAATCCGTCGCTAATTAGCGATGGAATTAATTTTCGCTATTGTTTTGTTAATCCGTCACTAAATCAGTCGCTAATTAGTGACGGATTTAGCAATGAAATTAGCTTAAATATACTATTTGTGAAATCCGTCGCTAAGCGATGAATTTAACTTAAAAAAAATATTTTAAAAATCCGTTGCTAATTTAGCAACGAAATTAAGTTTCATGGCACTTGATCTACTATTTTTAAAATCCGTTGCTAATTAGCGATGAAATTAAGTTTCGCGGCACTTGCGGTACTATTTTTAAAATCCTTCGCTAATTAGCGATGGATTTAGCGACGAAATTAACTTAAAAAAACTATTTTAAAAATCCGTCACTAATTAGTGACGGATTTAGCGATGAAATTGACTTAAAAAAACTAATTTTAAAATTCGTCGCTAATTAGCTATGAAATTAAGTTTCGGGGCACTTGCTCTACTTTTGTAAAATCTGTCGCTAATTAGCAATGGATTTAGCGATGAAATTAAGTTTCGAGGCACTTGCTCTACTATTTTTAAAATCCCTCGCTAATTAGCGACGAATTTAGCGACGAAATTAAGTTTCGCAGCACTTGCGCTACTATTTTTAAAATCTGTTGCTAATTAGCGACGGATTTGGTGACAAAATTAACTTAAAAGAACTAATTTTAAAATCCATCGCTAATTAGCGACGGATTTAGCTGCGGATTTTGAGCACAAATACATTCCGTTTAGTGTAATTTTTTTTTCCGAGCACAAATACATTATGCTGATCGTTCTTTATGTTTATATTACATAAAGAATGCTTGTCATCCTTAAAATCTGTTGATGGTATGCTCACCATGTTCTATAATGGGTTCATGAGTTCATCCGAACAAATAGCATGTTGTATGAATAACTTGAATTTTCAGGGGTGAATGTGAGATTGTGTTGAAACTTTCGTAGATTGCATCTGATATCAATCCATGGGACCATAAAAACTCCGCCCTTGAGTTGAAATCAGTGTTGAAGCCCGTAGACATTTCTGGACAGCTTGCTATTTATCTCTTGCTCTCTGAAATAAAATGATAAGCTTCATGATGTACGTCATTATGTGTGCATGTTTTTTAAGATATTTGTTTAATCTTCCTACTTGTCAGTATAAACGTGGAGGTCACATGAAAGGTGCAGTTTCACAAAGAAGAGCAGCGTCTTCCCCTTCCTCGTCGCCGCCCCTTTCCTCTTCCCCTGCCATTTCATGTTTCCCTCAACTACTACATGCTGATGGACAACATGGACATATTGGCCTTTTCTCCGACCCTCAAGAACATATTAGGGGACAACTTGGAAACATGCGAATTGAATCTACTTCAGTTCCATGTCCTTCGGTTACACCTTCTTCTTCAGTGCAACACTCGAATGATGAGGGAAACATAGGTGAAGAAGATAGCCGATTCATGATATGCCCATATGGAGATTTGTCAGTACTTCAATTTTTTAATTATGTGTTAGGTAGGGTTTTAGATTTCAGTCAACTGAATTGTCCATGTTGCAAATTATCCGTATGCTTCATTATTTCATTGTCCATATCGTTCTTTCTAACCTATTTGCAGATTCACAAATCCTACGTATGCTGTGAGGCAACTTAATAAAATAGTCAATAACTCTTGGAGGGGGCAGTATATTAGTTACAGCAGCGCTCCGAAAGAAATAAAAGGTTTGTGGTGGAATGAGTTCAAGGTAAGTTTTGTTCTTGTAGGTAACTCTAGTGGCCGTGTTAGGGAAGTCCCACATTAAGTAGTAATGGATATGAACTTTAGAAAATCCATTGCCGAATTGTCCGGTGCATGGTAATGACCATGTGACCCTCATAATAACTTTTAGTTGTTTTCTATTGATGCAGCGGAAGTTCAGGTGGGATGAAACGGAAAAGGATGAAGTTGAAAGAATTTTTAAGAAGAAAGCCGGTGATCAGATACGAAATGTAATGAATAAAGCAAAGATAAGTCAAGTAAAGCCAGATTTTACTACGGGTGACAATTGGATCGAAATTAAGAGAACTTGGGAAACTAAAAAGAATAAGCAAATGAGTGAACAGAATAAAAAGAATCGAGCTTCTAGTTCTAGTGAAGGGTCTGCCGCATATGCTAAGAGCTCTATCAACATCAGGGAGCATAGAAAAAGAATGGTAAGTAAGTCTATTGAACATGTTGTAAGTTAATTTAATTCAATTACTCATTTATGTTTATATTTTGTAGGGAGATGAATTGGGGACGGAACCGACATATTCAGCTACATTTGACCGCACATTTAAAAAAAAAGATAAGATATGAACTGGTGATCGAGCAAAAGCTATTAAGGTATTTAAGTTTATGGAAACTAGAATGAAAACCATTAATGCTTTTAATATTTATGGTAGTTATATATATGAAGTTTTATTTTCATATATATTGTTAATGCAAGAAAAATATGATGCACTTTTAATGAGCAGTGGTAGTGGTAGTGGTAGTGGTAGTGGTGGTGGTGGTGATGGTGTTGCTACTTTTGAGTCATCAATTAATAGTATGACATTATGGGTGGAGGCATCGGGTGGGATGAAAAAAGGAAAAATATTTGGGATGGGATCCTTATTAAGGTTATACACAACGCAGGCTGTTGCAACTTCATCCTCTAATGCGGCTGTTTTGAGGAGGACATGACTTGAGGAGCAAATGACCCAAGAATTGAGCCAACTGAAATATTTACTTGTAGAGAAGGACGAAGAAATAAGAGTGGTCAAACAACAAATGCAATTGATCTTGCGACATCTCAATCTTGATCACGATGAGGTTCCTTCTGTACCTGTTCCTCCGACTAATCCAATAGGTGATGAGCATAACGATGAGCGACATGATGATGATGACAGTGCTGATGATGATGATGATTTTCTCGGTCCTTGATAATTAAAATTTCCATTTTTAAGTACTAAATTTTGAGCACTATGTATTTTGATCATCATATCATTATGTATTTAAGCACTAAATTTTGATGTTATTAAGTGCTTAATAAATGTTAAATATTAATTCTAGAAAATAATTTTACTGTTAATTATATTTAAATTCGAAATCGTCCCTAAACAACATTCGTCGTTGACTTCGTTGCTAAAGAATTAATAAAAATAATTAAGCACTAAAATATTTTCATGGCAAATAATTAGCGACGAAATTAAACTTTCGTGAAATCCGTTGCTAATTTCCGAAATGGCGTCGTCTTGATTTGGGGTACAATTAGGGCTTTCTCTCACCGTTCTCTCTCCAACGATCAATTCTTGTTCAAAACAGAATAGGGCTCTCTCGCTCTCGACGGTTCCTCCGACGATTTGGCATTCTCTTTCTTCAGATTTTCCATTCTTCAGCGCGATTTTTTGTTTGAAAGAGGAAGCCGAAACGGCGTCGTCTTGATTTGGGGGTACAATTAGGGCTTTTTCTCGCCGTTCTCTCTTTATCGATCGATTCTTATTCAAAATAGAGTAGGGCTTTCTCTCTCTCTCTCGACAGTTCCTCAGATTTTCAGTTCTTCAGCGCGATTTTTTTTTTTTGAGACAGAAACCCCTTCGACGGACGCTCGTCCAAGAGGAACCTGAAGCGCTTGTGCTCGGACCGTCACGGACCATCGCCGTCGTCAGAGAGTTTCGGATTTGAGGAGGATCGTCGTCGTCCGAGAGTTTTAGAGGAGGTACGTTCGTGTGAATTTTTTGCACTTTTTATCTCGAACGAGCGCTGTTTCGGATTGTTTGGTTTTGGTTTCGGTTTGCTGCTGTTCGGCTTGTTCGGATTGGGTCTACTGGATTGTTCAGTTTCGGTTTTGGTTTGTTTGCTGCTGTTCGGCTTGTTCGGATTGGGTTTGCTGGATTGTTCGGTTTCGGTTTTTTTGTTGCTGTTTGGCTTGTTCGGATTGGGTTTGCTGGATTGTTCGGTTTTAGTTTTGATTTGGTGAACTTGGCACTTAGATTGACGAACTCAGAATGGGCTGAAATTTGGTCGGCTATGTGAAGACGGGACGTTGAGGAATAAACACTGCTTTGCAGAGATGAACGTCATTTTTTAGCGTTTCGGAGTCGTTTAGATAGGTTTTGAGCACAAATACATTCCGTTTAGTGTAATTTTTTTTTTCCGAGCACAAATACATTATGCTGATCGTTCTTTATGTTTATATTACATAAAGAATGCTTGTCATCCTTAAAATCTGTTGATGGTATGCTCACCATGTTCTATAATGGGTTCATGAGTTCATCCGAACAAATAGCATGTTGTATGAATAACTTGAATTTTCAAGGGTGAATGTGAGATTGTGTTGAAACTTTCGTAGGTTGCATCTCATATCAATCCATGAGACCATAAAAACTCCGCCCTTGAGTTGAAATCAGTGTTGAAGCTCGTAGACATTTCTGGACAGCTTGCTATTTATCTCTTGCTCTCTGAAATATAACGGTAAGCTTCATGATGTACGTCATTATGTGTTCATGTTTTTTAAGATATTTGTTTAATCTTCCTACTTGTCAGTATAAACGTGGAGGTCACATGAAAGGTGCAGTTTCACAAAGAAGAGCAGCGTCTTCCCCTTCTTCGTCCCCGCCCCTTTCCTCTTCCCCTGCCATTTCATGTTTCCCTCAACTACTACATGCTGATGGACAACATGGACATATTGGCCTTTCCTCCGACCCTCAAGAACATATTAGGGGACAACTTGGAAACATGCGAATTGAATCTACTTCAGTTCCATGTCCTTCGGTTACACCTTCTTCTTCAGTGCAACACTCAAATGATGAGGGAAACATAGGTGAAGAAGATAGCCGATTCATGATATGCCCATATGGAGATTTGTCAGTACTTCAATTTTTTAATTATGTGTTAGGTAGGGTTTTAGATTTCAGTCAACTGAATTGTCCATGTTGCAAATTATCCGTATGCTTCATTATTTCATTGTCCATATCGTTCTTTCTAACCTATTTGCAGATTCACAAATCCTACGTATGCTGTGAGGCAACTTAATAAAATAGTCAATAACTCTTGGAGGGGGCAGTATATTAGTTACAGCAGCGCTCCGAAAGAAGTAAAAGGTTTGTGGTGGAATGAGTTCAAGGTAAGTTTTGTTCTTGTAGGTAACTCTAGTGGCCGTGTTAGGGAAGTCCCACATTAAGTAGTAATGGATATGAACTTTAGAAAATCCATTGCCGAATTGTCCGGTGCATGGTAATGACCATGTGACCCTCATAATAACTTTTAGTTGTTTTCTATTGATGCAGCGGAAGTTCAGGTGGGATGAAACGGAAAAGGATGAAGTTGAAAGAATTTTTAAGAAGAAAGCCGGTGATCAGATACGAAATGTAATGAATAAAGCAAAGATAAGTCAAGTAAAGCCAGATTTTACTACGGGTGACAATTGGATCGAAATTAAGAGAACTTGGGAAACTAAAAAGAATAAGCAAATGAGTAAACAGAATAAAAAGAATCGAGCTTCTAGTTCTAGTGAAGGGTCTGCCGCATATGCTAGGAGCTCTATCAACATCAGGGAGCATAGAAAAAGAATGGTAAGTAAGTCTATTGAACATGTTGTAAGTTAATTTAATTCAATTACTCATTTATGTTTATATTTTGTAGGGAGATGAATTGGGGACGGAACCGACATATTCAACTACATTTGACCGCACATTTAAAAAAAAAGATAAGATATGAACTGGTGATCGAGCAAAAGCTATTAAGGTATTTAAGTTTATGGAAACTAGAATGAAAACCATTAATGCTTTTAATATTTATGGTAGTTATATATATGAAGTTTTATTTTCATATATATTGTTAATGCAAGAAAAATATGATGTACTTTTAATGAGCAGTGGTAGTGGTAGTGGTAGTGGTGGTGGTGGTGATGGTGTTGCTACTTCTGAGTCATCAGTTGATAGTATGACATTATGGGTGGAGGCATCGGGTGGGATGAAAAAAGGAAAAATATTTGGGATGGGATCCTTATTAAGGTTATACACAACGCAGGCTGCTGTAACTTCATCCTCTAATGCGGCTGTTTTGAGGAGGACATGACTTGAGGAGCAAATGACCCGAGAATTGAGCCAATTGAAATATTTACTTGTAGAGAAGGACGAAGAAATAAAAGTGGTCAAACAACAAATGCAATTGATCTTGCGACATCTCAATCTTGATCACGATGAGGTTCCTTCTGTACCTGTTCCTCCGACTAATCCAATAGGTGATGAGCATAACGATGAGCAACATGATGATGATGACATTGCTGATGATGATGATGATTTTCTCGGTCCTTGATAATTAAAATTTCCATTTTTAAGTACTAAATTTTGAGCACTATGTATTTTGATCATCATATCATTATGTATTTAAGCACTAAATTTTATATTATTAAGTGCTTAATCAATGTTAAATATTAATTCTAGAAAATAATTTTACTGTTAATTATATTTAAATTCGAAATCGTCCCTAAACAACATTCGTCGTTGACTTCGTTGCTAAAGAATTAATAAAAATAATTAAGCACTAAAAAATTTTCATGGCAAATTAGTGATGAATTTTGCCACGAAAAATTAGCGACGAATTTTTCTACAAAAAATTAGCGACGAATTTTGTTGCGAATAATTAGCGATGAATTTTGCCACGAATACAGTTTGTGGCTAATTAGCGACGAATTTTGTTACTAATAATGAGCGACGAATATTTTTCGTCACAATTTAGC
The DNA here is from genome assembly GCA_031216235.1 of Syzygium jambos. Classification (NCBI taxonomy): domain Eukaryota; kingdom Viridiplantae; phylum Streptophyta; class Magnoliopsida; order Myrtales; family Myrtaceae; genus Syzygium; species Syzygium jambos. The sequence continues at coordinate 33,658,455 of CM062230.1, forward strand.
GATGAAAATTGAAACTTTTTGTTGCTAAATTTTGCGATGCTGAATTGGCGACGAAATTTTTTATGTTGTAAATTTCGTCGCAAATTCGTTTAGCGACGAATTTTTTCATTTTTTTTCGTGGTAAAATTCGTCGCTAAAGCCTATTTTTTTGTGGTGGGAGTGATTTACCCTCGAATTGGGTACCGCCGGTGTGCGGAACTCTGAAACTCAACGTTGACGGCTTCTTCCTCCGAGAATCAAACTCTGGCGCCATCGCTGGTGTATGCTGGGACTCAACACGTAAGCTGATCGGGGGATTTGCTCCGGTGAAGACTCGATCAGCCTTTCAAGCTGAAACCCTAAGCTTGCTAGAAGGTCTTCGACATGCTTTGTTTCAGCCCTGATCAAAAGTTAGTTCTCTCTAAATATCTCGGACACAACACTTTTTCATATTATTGTTGGATCAATGAAAGATGCGAATTTTCTATTAAACAAAATGTAGAGGTATCTATATCATTCTATAAAGTAAAGAGAACTTCCTTCTTTCAAGGAATCACAATTCCTTTTGCCTCCTCCAAAATACCCTCAATTAGTGATTTTATACAAAAAAAAAGAAACTCTATCAACATCAATGCGCAATTATGTCAATTAATTATTATGTTTTATCGATCACATATTTAAATTTTAAAAAAATGAATATTTTCTATCTTATATAACCAACCTCACTTAAAAATTTTAAATCCCAAATCCACATAGATGGTTCCAATTTGCTCATACTGTGCCCACAATTTATGCCCATTACTGAAAACAATCAAATATTTCGTAATAAGGCTATTACGAAAGAAAATATTTATGTCATTTCCTTTGTAGAGTGTCGGCGCCGGCGAGACTTTTTTGCTTAAAACAATTCATGGAAAGATATACATGGGCAGTTTATTCTTATCGATATGTGCAGCTTGCCGCATAAATTGTTTAGGGACCGTTTGGCAACACTACAAAAAAAAACGGATTTTTGCCACGAAAATTTTCCAACGAAAAATTTTCGTCGCAAATTTGCGACAAATTTTCCAACGAATGGCAAAATTCGTTGGAAATTTCCAACGAAAAATTTTCGTCGCAAAATTCGTTGGTAATTTCCAACGAAAAATTTTTTCGTTGGAAATTTTCAACGAATTTTCTGACGATTTAAAAAAAAATTGATTTTATTCGATATTTTTTTATATTCGTTGAAAAATTCGTTGGAAATTTCCAACGAATTTTCCAACAAATTTCAATTTTTCGGCAATTTTTTCATAGTGTACAATTTTCGTTGGAAAATTCGTTGGAAATTTCCAACGAATTTTGCGACGATTTAAAAAAAAATTGATTTTATTCGACATTTTTTATATTCGTTGGAAAATTCGTTGGAAATTTCCAACGAAATTTCCAACGAATTTCAATTTTTCAGCAATTTTTTCATAGTGTACAATTTTCGTTGGAAAATTCGTTGGAAATTTCCAACGAAAAATTTTTCGTTGGAAATTTCCAACGAATTTTGCGACGATTTAAAAAAAATTGATTTTATTCAGCATTTTTTATATTCGTTGGAAAATTCGTTGGAAATTTCCAACGAAATTTCCAACGAATTTCAATTTTCGGCAATTTTTTCATAGTGTACAATTTTCGTTGGAAAATTCGTTGGAAATTTCCAACGAAAAATTTTTCGTTGGAAATTTCCAACGAATTTTCCAACGATTTAAAAAAATTGATTTTATTCGGCATTTTTTATATTCGTTGGAAAATTCGTTGGAAATTTCCAACGAATTTTCCAACGAAAATTGTACACACTAAAATAATTTCCCGGAAAATTGAAATTCGTTGGAAATTTCCAACGAATTTTCCAACGAAAATTATACACACTAAAATAATTGCCGGAAATTCAAATTCGTTGGAAAATTCGTTGGAAATTTCCAACGAATTTTTTTTCGTTGGAAATTTCCAACGAATTTTCCAACGAATTTCAATTTTCCGGGAAATTATTTTAGTGTGTACAATTTTCGTTGGAAATTTCCAACGAATTTCAATTTTCCGGCAATTATTTTAGTGTGTACAATTTTCCAACGAATTTTGCAACGAAAAACCCTACTACATTTTCGCGCTCGTTCAATTTCAAAATTCATTCTCTCTCTCTCTCTCTCTCTCTCTCTCTCCCTCTGTCTCCCCCTCCGCCTCCTCCCCCGCTGCCCCTTCTCCTTCTCCCTCTGTCTCCCCCTCCGCCTCCTCCCTCGCTGCCCCCCCTCCTCCTCCGGCTCCGGCGCCATGGACACAAAGACTCCGCCGCCCCCCTCCTCCTCCGCGACGTCAGCTCCCTCCCCAAACGCGCCGCCGCGGCCATCCAGGGCCGCCCCCGACGCCCCCGACGCCCCCGAGGCCACCATGGGCCGCCCCCGATGCCACCAAGCCTCGTCGCCGGCGAGGGTCGAGCTTGCCCAGATCTGGGCGAGCTCGAGCTCGTCGCCGGCGCGGGCCGAGCTCGCCCAGATCTGGGCGAGCTCGGCCATTGCCGGCGACGAGGCTGGCCCTCGCCGGCCATGGCGAGGGCCGAGCTCGAGCTCGCCCAGATCTGGGCGAGCTCGGTCCTCGCCGGCGACGAGGCTGGCCCTCGCCGGCGGCGAGGGTGATTTTTCGAAATAAAATTTCCGAAAAAAAAAATTCAAAAAAAAATTTCGAAAAAAAAAATTTCGTTGGAAAAAAATTTCCACGATTTTTCGAACAAAAAAAATTTTGTAATTTTTCCAAAGAAAAATTTTTCGACCAAAAAATTTTTTTTTGTAATTTTTTTCGTTGGAAAAAAAATTTCCACGATTTTTCGATCAAAAAATTTTTTTTCGTTATTTTTCCAACGAATTTAGCCACGAGTTTTCCAACGAATTTTCCAACGAAATAAAATTCGTCGCAAATTTCCAACGAAAATTGAAATTTTTCGTTGGAAAAATTTCCAACGACCTATTACCAACGAATTTTTTTTCGTTGGAAAATTCGTTGGAAATTCGTTTTCCAACGAATTTTTTCAAATTTTTCGTTGGAAATTTCGTTGGAAAAAATCAATTTTTTTGTAGTGCAACTTGCCAAACAGTGAAAATTTCTATTCTTTTATTTTTCAGAATCAATTGAAGAAAAAAAAAGAAAAAAAGGATCTTACCAAAAAAAAAGAAAACAAGGAAAAAATCAGAAAAATATTTAAAAAATTGAAAAAATATTAAAATATCATTAAAAATTATCTATGTCAGCGCCGGCTAGCCTATGCCTACGCCGGCAATGTCACGTAGGCCGGCTAGCGTCCAAGTCAGTAATATTGGGCCAAAATTTACCAGAAGGACTAAATTGGCACAAAGATAAAATTTTTAGGACTCAATTGGCATCAAAATATGGTTTAGGTTTAATCGACCCACCAAAAATAAATTAGTGGTGACTCCTAATTATTTCTTTTGGGCTTTTTCTTTACCAAAAAAAAAAATATGGTTTAGGACTAAATTAGCACAAATACAAAAGGTTTAGGACTTTTTTGACGCTTTTCCCTCTTTCCTCACTCCAAAACAAGCATCCATGAATCTAGAATTATAGCGTGTGACCACCACACAACAGAACTTCCTAGTATTGCCAAGCGAAGCAGTCGGTGTCTATCTTGATAGGTCCATGCATGACCCATAATTGCACAAGCATTTTCGGACACTTGTCATAACCCTCGATGGTTGGACTCGTGCATCATACCCCACCGATAATCCGCTTTCCAATTTCTCACATTACGCTCAATCAATGCTAGTTGATCGCATGCATGTGCATGCAAGTGTGTGTAAATTTCTCCATACAAATAAAGAACTCTTTATAAATCACAAGTAACAAAATTGTCGGTCTAAATGGATTATTTAGCATCTATACCTAATTACATATTCTCGATTAGTAATGTTATATTTTGGCTTGTGATTAATTGTAGATGGGATGGGTGATAAACTAAGTTGTGCAATTGTATAGCCTGGGAATGGATGTGCTAAGATAGGCACTAGAGGATATTACAGTATACGACATGATGATTCCTAAGAGAATGAATGTGTGGATTGGCATGGTGTAGATGAACCAGATGAACCATGCCCTTGCTTTGTGGGGGGACGACATGAACCAATGCAAGCCAGACCGGCTCAAGGAGGACGCACCCTTTGGCAGGTGCAAGCGCAAGATCGGATTTTTGCCATTGGGCTTTGGAGGGAGAATGTGCGTCGGTCGGAACTTGAACCTATGATGAGTAAACGATTGTCTTTAACCCTACCTCTCTCCTAACTTCTCCTTTTTTGTTTCACCGAGCTAGCGACACTCTGTCGATTTTGCACTCTCTTTGACCTTCCAGAGGCTCGCCTCTCATAGTCAAGCCTCTTTAAGATAGTCAGCAATAATACTACTTTTGGTTGAAGAACAATGATGTCTGTCATTAATAACATAGAATCTCACGTGCTTGTCAATAGCAACGTTAGGGGTATACATAGGGTCTATTAACTGAGCTGCTGAGTATACATTGTAACTCATGTATTCACGACTTATTAGGAACCAAATTTTAATGAGATCATCGGTATAGTTTACATGTTGATGAGATGGAGCAGGAGATGAAAATTTTGGCCTCGTGTATAGTTCTGATGTATATTTGCATGTTGAATTCACTTTGTTACTGTTTGGGAAGGTGCTGCTATATGTGGCCTAGCAGAGGAATGAGAAGAACGCAAAATAGAGAACTAGGACGTGAATTGCAAAATGGCACTAAGGCACTCTATCAATTCATTGTTCATTGGTAAGTGATTAAACATGAGTACAACGTAAGATTGGACAAAAATGATTTTACAGATAAGTGCATAAGAAGTCTTGAAACTTATCACAAAAGTGCAATTGAGTCCTAAAACTTTCAAAAAACGAAATCAAGTCCTAAAACTTATCACAAAAGTGCAATCTTTTTTTTTTGGTAAAGATCACAAAAGTGCAATCGAGTACTAAAACTTTCAAAAAGTGCAATCAAGTCCTAAAATTTTGTCACGAAAGTCCAATCGAGTACTCGTTGATTGCATCCTTTGAAAGTTTTAGGACTCGATTGGACTTTCATGATAAGTTTTAGAACTTAATTGCACTTTTAGAAAGTTTTAGGACTTAATTGCACTTTTTGAAAGTTTTAGTGATAGAAATCGAAAGGAAGTGGAGAAAATTGTATTGTATTGATATGATTTGTGTACATGTACATTGACCTTTTTATCATGTAAAAATGGGGAAAAAACAGGAAATAATATACAAGGATTACAATTTCCTATTTACCAAATCAATCGCGGATCCTCTCGATCAATCAGTCCGTAATTGAGATCGATGTCACAATTAGAATCATATCTTCAACAATATCAAATCGTATCTCCAACACTCCCCCTCAAGCTGGTGGCCTATATATGTCAAGGACACCTATCTTGCTTGGTAGATATGTATGTTGTCTTTGAAATAGTAGTTTAGTGAAGATGTCTGCAGGTTGCTCCACAGTTCCAATTCCTTTTGTCATAATGATCCCTTGTTGAATCTTGTCCCAAATGAAGTGACAATCAACTTCTATATATTTTATTTATTTTTTTGATAACCCAGGGAACCCCCGCGCCCGCTAGTTTGAGTGTGGCATCATTGTCGCAAAACAGTTCACTCAATTCATCGACTTGTACTCCAAGGTCTGAGAGTAGTCCTTGTGGCCAAACTATATTGCAAACAGTTTTTGCCATGGCTCGATACTCTAATTCAGCTGATGATAATAATACGGTTAACTATTTCTTCGTTTTCCATGAAATTAATGATCTTCCTAATTTGACGCAAAAACTAGTGATGGATTTTCTGGTCATTAGGCAAGTAGCATAGTCTGTGTCATAGTAAGATGTCGTCTTCATGTTGCAGTCACGAGACAAGAATATACCAAGTCCTGGACATCCCTTCAAATATTTTACTACCTTTAATGCTGATTCATATGGGACTATTTCGGGCTATGCATGAACTGGCTAAGTATTTGCACTGCATAATATATGTCAAGTCTTGTCATGGTAAGATATATCAATTTTCCAACAAGCCGTTGATATTTGGATGGATCCTTAAGTAATGGATTTGTGATAGATGAAGATGAACCCTTATCATATTCATGTGTCGTCAGCTTGGCATTCTATTCAATTGGTATAATAGTTGGTTTGCCTCCTGGCATTCCTGCTTGTGAAACAATTTCCAAGATGAATTTTCGTTGACTAAGGTTGATTCCTCTATCAAATCGAGTGATTTCAATTCCAAGAAAAAAATTTGGGAGGTCCTAAGTCCTTAATGTGGAATGTGGAGTGCAAATATGCTTTGAATTTTGCAACATGAGAATCATTATTCCACATGATAAGTATATTATCAACATATATCAGCAATTAAATTGATGAAGTACCTGCAGCTCATGTGAATAGAGCATAATCATGTTTGGAATGTTGAAATCCTGCACTTGTAAGTGCAAAAGTGAACTTGGCATACCATTGCGTAGAAGCTTGTTTAAGCCTATGTAGGAATTTATGGAGATGACATACTCGAGACTCCTCCTATTTACATAAACCCTAAGGAAGTTTCATATAAATTTCTTCATCGAGAACCCCACGAAGAAATGCATTGTAAACATACATATGATGTAGCGGCGAATTACGAATGGCGGTAATGGAAAAGAAGGAACGTACAATTACCTCTTTGGCAACATAAGAAAAGGTTTTATGATAATCAAAACCTTCTCGTTGTGTGAATCTTTTAGCAACCAAATGAGCTTTGTAACGTTCAACAGAACCATCCTTCTTGAATTTGATTTTGTATACCAATTTGCAGCCAATCAACTTTCGATGTGGGGGTAATCAAACAATATCCCAAATATGATTTTCAATGAGGGCGTTGAGTTCAGCCATCATTGCGTGTTGCCATCGAGGGTCACGTGTTGCTTCATGATGTGAAGATGGCTCCTGTTCTTTTGAAATGCAACTAATGCAACACATTGTCTTTGGTCCATGTAGATGGACGAATATTGCGTCCAGAACGTCAAGGTTGCTCAATTAGTACTTCTTCAGGTTCTTTTGAGGAGGATTCTTGAGCAAGCTATGGTGGAGATGAGGTCGCCATGGGTGAGATAGGTGAATGAATAATCTTAGATGATAATACTGGTGATTCATCAGCTTGGCTCAAGGATTCCCTTGTAACTGGCATAGATGGTTCTGGTGCAACATTAACATATTGAGGAGCCATGGATAAGTCATCATCGGATAAAAATTGAAGGTGGTCTTGTGACAAGGAGGATGATTGAGATGAAGATGTCATCTTCTGAAAAGGGGATACATCGTCATGAAACATAACATCCTTGCTTATAAAGAAATGCCCTGTAGATATCTTTATAACTTGGTATCCCTTTTGAAGAGGAGGATATCCCATGAAAATACACTGAGTGGCATGGGGATCTATTTTATCCTGATGGCCCATAGTTGTTGCATAACATAAACAGCCAAATACTTTAAGATGATTAATGTCGAGCTATTTTCCATAAAACATTTCAAAAGGAGTCCTACCTTTGAGAATTCGAGTTGGCAAGTGATTAATCAAATAGGTTGCTATGACCACACAATCTCCCCAAAGATTTTTCGAAATGTCAACTTGGTATTTTAATGCTTGAGCTATTTCGAAGAGATGTTTATGTTTGCGCTCAACAATTCTGTTTGGTTGTGGAGTATAGGTGTAAGAACTTTCATGAAGTATCTCATGAGAAGATAGAAATGTGAAGTATCCCATGAGAAGATAGAAATGATATGCCATCATAAGTAAAGAACTTGTACCTATTGTCTGTACGAATTCTTTGGACAGGTTCATTGAATTGATTTTTAATAATAGAAAGGAAATTCGACAAATGAGAAAAGGTTTGGCTTTTTGATTGCATAAGGAATACCCAAGTGGTGCAGGTATAGTCATCCACAATTGTGAGAAAAAAAAGGTATCCATCGCGATGAGGGGTATGATATGGTCCCCAGATGTCCATATGGAGTAATGAAAAAGCACTGTTAACTCGAGATGTATAGATTGGAAAAGATACTCGAGACTATTTAGCTAGAGGACATATTGGACATTTTGGATGGGGAAAACACGCACTATGATCCAAACGTTTATGAAAAAGGAGATTTTTGTTACAAGTGGTAGCAATACAAGAAATGCTCTTATTGAATGAATCTAAATCTCCGGGGACATCAATCTAGAAATACAATCCTTGTGCAACATTACCCAAGCCCATTAGTTTGCTAGTCGAATGGTCCTAAAAGAAGCAATTTTCAGAATTGAATATAACACGATAAGAATTATCCTCGTAGATTTTTGAAAAAGAAAGAAGATTGAATTCAAAATCAGGAATGTATAGGACATTTTTTAGGGTAAAATTTGGACCAAGATGAACTGTGCCAATTTTAGTAACATAGGTGATAGTCCCGTTTGGAAGACGTACTGACACGGAAGATTGTGGGTCTTTATGAACATGGGAAAACAAATGCTCAATGCAAATTATGTGGTCATTGGCCCTTGAATCGATTATCCATGCGTCATCAGAAATTAAATTTGCCTTGTAAATAAAAGTACTTGAGAAACTTGCATTCTTGTCATTGGTCTTCAATTGACTCAACATTTTCATAATATTTTGGTATTGTTCTTGAGTAATTGTTTCACGTGCCCCATCAAATCTTTGTGCGGAAACCTGGTAAGCAGAAAATTCTCTCTTTTCTGTCTTTATCATTTGGTTTCCCATGTAATTTTCAGCATGTTAAATATGTCTTGAATTTTATGTACTTGGTCTGGTTCATGACCCGACCCGACATATTGTTTGTGCGACCCGAAAGTGGAGAGAAAATTGAGATTTGGTTTGCGAGCGGACTGCCCAAGCTGGAGCAAGCGAACCAATGTCTCGGGGGGTTCGGGGACTATGCCCTCGAGGAAAATTTTTGGGAGTCCTATTTATACTGCGGCTAGGTTTTCTCATTGATGTATAGAAAGAACTTTGTTTACAGAGAGTTTTGTGAGCCGTGAGCTTTAGTCGTTGTTTCTACTTCTGAAAACTGTACTCTCTTTGATTATAGTGGAATTTTGTCTTGCCTCGCCCGTGGACGTAGAGCACCTTGTGATCGAACCACGTAAAATTCCTGTGTTCTGTCTTTTGTTTTTTCCGCATCTGTTTCCAACACAGCATGTATCAATAGTATGGTGTGGGCACTTGCAATACTCACAATATTTATTTTTGAATTTTGAGTTTTGCTCACTAACCTTCTTTGATGATGTGGCACTTTGTGAGCCGTATGATCCCTTATAAGTTAGCGCCATCGTGGCCTGATGATAGCTGTTAAATTCAACTGAGTTGATGGCTGAATAAGAAGCATTTGATCCTCCGTGTTGATCATAGTCGTTCATGTGAGAAACCTTAGGGTTTCCTTCATTTTCTTTGGATGCAGCAGCCACTCTTCAGGTTCCCAAGTTCCCGAGAGCTCCGTGACTTTCGGTGAGGGCTTCGTTCATTGATTCGGCCGGAGTGAAGCCAGGTAACAAGGCGGCTACGGCAACGCCTTCACTCACCCGTGCACGCTCGGTCGCGGCATGCTTGGTCGCGGCTATTTGGTGGCTCTCCTCTTGGACAGCCAACTGATAGATCCAGCTGAGCGGCGGTGCGGGTTCCATCACAAGGATTTGCGACCTAAAATGTGAGTAATTTTCATTCAAAATTAGTAGAAATCTTGTAGCGTTCTCCCTTTCTCGTATTGCTTTATATTGCCGAAGTGTTTCGTCGGCCACTTCGAGCTTTTCCTCAGCAACCTCGAGCTCATTCCATAGAGCCGAGAGTCAGTTGAAGTAGGTGGTAACCAGTAGGTTCCCTTGCTTCAACTCCGACAAGGCTTGGGTGAGCGAAAATATTTTTGCCTGATTAAGTTTTTCGTACATTTCACGGATATTATCCTGTATTGTCTTCAAGTCTTCGGTTAGTAGGAGTCCGGTGGCGACCTTAGGAGCCAAACAATTCCCAATCTACTTTCGCACGAGTTTGTTGCATTTGTGCCAGTGACATCGCAAGCGGTCGTCGGATGGGAAGGGTATGGTTCCGTTGAGGAACCCGTCTTTGTCCTTGGTAACCAAGGCCGGTCGGAAGTCCCGAGCCCCAGTATTGTAGTTTTCTGGTCCGGCCTATTGAAAGCTGATGAGGTACAACTTTGGGCCGTTGGCCGATGACGTGTAGAGGGGGTTGCCGGGCTCGGGGCGGCCGCCACTGGTTACGATTGCATAGGGCATGAATTCAGGTCCCATTATCGGTAGGGATTTGTCCTTAGACCTAGTGGAATGGATCCGGGTCTATGGCCCGAACCTATCCAGTCCATTCCTGTGTTGGAAGAGGTTCGCCCACCTTCAGTGGTCTGGGCTCCAAGATTCGGGAGTGCTTCTTCTCCAAATGTGCCGTATTGGGCCCATGACTGATTTTGCCTGATGACCCATAGGCTTGTATCAGAAACCAGTGGACTGGTGGCCATTGGACTGGGCCGGAAACGTGAACTGGAGCAAGAGTAGGATCCTGAGCTGTGGATCGTTGATCTTCAGTTTGATCAACATGATCTGAGATCGTGTTACGAGGTAAGTTTGGAGATTCCTCCATTGAAGATTTTTTTTAATAGCTGTATTCTTGTCTTTGGCCATGGTATCTCTGAATCGAATTCCTATCTGGGTGCATTTTGCAAGTTTAGGGAATCCTAAATGCATTTAGAAGATAGGATAATTATTTAGTTTAAAGTGGGACTTAAGATAATTTATTTCCTAGTTTAAATTAGGTTTTATTCTAATCCTAATAGATTATTTAGGGTATTTTAAGATTTGAAATTTCCATGAAAATCCCAAAAAAATGAGTTACTTTAGGATAGATTAGGATAGATTGCATGTTAATTTGAGTAATTTTTAATTTCGAATTTTAATTAAAAATACCAAAAAAGAAGTTCTAAAATAAATGAAGTTGCTTTCTTAGAATAGAATTAATTTAGGCATTTTTTTTAATTTCGAATTTCATTGGAAAAATTACAAAAATATTATTCGCTTATCATTAGAATTAGGTCATGTTGTCGTGTGACATATAGTTAGCATGCTAGGATCTATTAATCACATGTCAATTTTTTGCGCATCATAGCATATAGGTTAGTTTGCATTTTAATAAAGCGCTAACCCTAAAGAACACCTTGAGTGCCTTACTCTGTTTATTAGAAATCATATTAGGGCTAAATGAAGTTGCTTTCTTAGAATAGATTACATATTAATTTAGGCATTTTTTTTAATTTCGAATTTCATTGGAAAAATTACAAAAATATTATTCGCTTATCATTAGAATTAGGTCATGTTGTCGTGTGACATATAGTTGGCATGCTAGGATCTATTAATCACATGTCAATTTTTTGCACATCATAGCATATAGGTTAGTTTGCATTTTAATAAAGTGCTAACCCTAAAGAACACCTTGAGTGCCTTACTTTGTTTATTAGAAATCATATTAGGGCTGTCTATATAATTTTCTTTTAACAATGCAGATGCTTTCGTTGCTTTAAGGTACATTATTCTCCTAATCTAGCAATTTATTTATTGCTTTCTTGGGTGTTAAATTGATAATTTGCGCACTTGCATGAACAACTTACATGTTAGTGATTACGTAATAAAATGGATCCAGACTGTCTGTATAAACATTTTTTAAAAAGAAAATGTACCAAAAGGGCGTTAGACTAGATCTAGCATAATCAAGTTCTGAGCCTAGAATTTCTAGTTTGTAGGAATAAAACATATCTCCCTATGTTTTACTTGGGTTTCTAATCGATCTACCACAAATAGATTAGTGGCGACTCTAAGCATGAAAATTTTTGCATGTTAAAAACTTAAATCCTAAGTGGCGAATTGGTAGGGCTTGGGAGGGCTCGAGTTAGGCTTAGTCTTAATAATCCATTAGCCTGAGAAATTTAGATCGCGATAATATGGTTCTAATTTTTCTTAAGGCCATGTCTAGACGAGAAGTACAATCCTTCTAGCAGCAACAAAAGCCATTTTCGATCTCATCCTAGTAGATGAACAATCTAATGACAGTCTCCCCTTTCAAGATTCGTCAAGCTAAGCCAATTCAAGCAAGCAAGCTAAGGTAGTCAGCTGTATGGGTGGAACTCTCTATCAAGAGCTGAAAATTCTTCAGATACTTACATGGAATGTTTTGGGTTCGCCCTTGCGCAAGATGAGGTATTTTTACTGATAAATGGAGCTGCTAAGTGTATGACAACAATGTCAAAAATGGAAGTTTTAACTCAATGAAGTTACTGTAGGTTGGAAGAAGATTGTCGTGGGATTTAGTCTCCTCAGCATTATTGAAGATCCGGAAGCTTTTGAGAGCTGTAAAATTGGAACGTTGGTAAGCTCTTTCTGGTTGGACTGTTTCAGTGTTTATAGCTTGCATGAATGAAGCAAGGAAAATCTTGTAAAAGTTTCAATACACATCTTGAGGAGCACTAAGTTCTTAGGTGCCATTTGGTTAGACGTGGCAAATGGATGGGTTAGAGAAGGTATGTGCGAGTTGCATTCAGGGTTCACCTAATTAACCCTATCAACTCATATGTTCCACTTAATGGGAAATGGATCATACATGATCTATAATCAACCAACCCAAAACTATCCCCACCAATGCCTACTCAATCAATTCACTTGCTTTTTTTGCTGTAATATAATATGGAGACGAGGCGTTGTCATCAGTCATCTCCATCACATCGTCCTACCAATACCACCTCTACCACCGCTGCCACTGCACTGTCACCTCCACTTCCACACCCAGTACTGTGATTGTTATTGCACCAACAACTCGTCCACATTAGCATCTCCATCTCGTCATGGCCATCGCAACAACTACTGTTACTCCACTTTAAGTTCCACCGTCACCACCTCTAGCACTCTACCTCTCTCCCACCACAGCAACATGCCACTGGTCCAACATTGCCACCATTGGTGCTGCTACCACCTTGGCCACTCTATTGTTGGTATCTCTGCTGTTGTTTTGACATTTCCACGCTACCATCACCTCCACCACAAGTCTACCATCACCTTCATGATAAGAGATAACAGCGTGGTGGTGTGGTTGAGGCAATGATGTTAATGATGGCGATGTTCTAGTAATGATCATTGTGATGGATCTTTTTGTGGCCAAATGTATTGATATGGAGTTGGATTGATAGAGATACTAGTGGAGGTTGTGGTATTGTAGTATTCATGGTGTATTAAAGATAGCAAGCTGACAATTGCAGGGGTAGTGCAGTGATATTATTGGAAATATTGAGGATCCATACAACGTTGGGATGACGGTGATAATGTTAGATATGTTGCAGTCTCGAAGTGAAGTTGGAAAACTGGCAGTGATGGAGGAGAATGTGATGGTGTAGACTATAGCAATCTTGGTGTTAGTGTTGTCAAAGTAAAATGGAGTCTTGCTGTAGTGGAGTCACGAGATGTTTGCGGTATGGAGTGGTTGAGGTGGTGAAGGTTATGATATTGGAATAAGTATTGGACATGATGTTGCTCTGGTGCTAATGGCTTTGCTGCTGGTAGAGTGAGAGTGTAGCCACTGATAAAATTTAATGGTAATAGTTTTTGAAGTTGCTCAAGGTCTACTTAATTAACAATATTGCATATATAGTTCAGCTCTACATTTTGGTCATTGGTTATGGGCAGAAGTGTGGTTTATCCTCACTTTTGAAATTGAAATCCTAATTTGAACAGGACTCATTAGATTGGAGATTGAGAGGGATTGTGGGATCCTAACTATGTAAAGTATAGATAACTAATGCTTTTGGGGTCTATTTATTCCAGTTTGCTGCTTAGTGGCTTCAGCTTCTTAGCAAATATAGAGGAGCTTGCATCATTAAATCAGTCTTTTTGAAAATGAGAATCATTTAACATACCTATATGCTTGAAAGAAACCTATATGGTTTCTAATTTTAGGCTGAAGTAAAGTCTACACATGGGTTACTTAAAATGTCAGATATACTATTATGAAGCTTAGTGGTTATTGTTCTACTCAAATTGCGAGATATCTTTGTTTATTTGCTTGTCCTCAGGCTTCTAGTGGGAGTAGCCGTCCACATTCATACTGATGATAGGGATAGGATTTGGTGTCTACATAGGGCTTGCAGCAGGTTTAGTCCTCCTATTTGAAGCTTGGTTAATTAAGGCAACTTATCATAAAAGAGAGTCAACTACTTGATGTCATTACGGCCGTAATGAAAATGAGATTCTATCATTTCAATCATTTAATGGCACTAGTTACTTATCATGAGATTCTATCAGTTTGTGGGGATCATAAGATCAATAAGAATAAGAATACTGTAAATTTTCTAGTGAATTGAGACCCTAGCAAGATTGAATAAGTTTATTAGGTTTAGTGATGCAAGAATAT
>CM062230.1:33675451-33685451 GCA_031216235.1 Syzygium jambos
AGGGTTTAGGGTTTAGGGTTTAGGGTTTAGGGTTTAGGGTTTAGGGTTTAGGGTTTAGGGTTTAGGGTTTAGGGTTTAGGGTTTAGGGTTTAGGGTTTAGGGTTTAGGGTTTAGGGTTTAGGGTTTAGGGTTTAGGGTTTAGGGTTTAGGGTTTAGGGTTTAGGGTTTAGGGTTTAGGGTTTAGGGTTTAGGGTTTAGGGTTTAGGGTTTAGGGTTTAGGGTTTAGGGTTTAGGGTTTAGGGTTTAGGGTTTAGGGTTTAGGGTTTAGGGTTTAGGGTTTAGGGTTTAGGGTTTAGGGTTTAGGGTTTAGGGTTTAGGGTTTAGGGTTTAGGGTTTAGGGTTTAGGGTTTAGGGTTTAGGGTTTAGGGTTTAGGGTTTAGGGTTTAGGGTTTAGGGTTTAGGGTTTAGGGTTTAGGGTTTAGGGTTTAGGGTTTAGGGTTTAGGGTTTAGGGTTTAGGGTTTAGGGTTTAGGGTTTAGGGTTTAGGGTTTAGGGTTTAGGGTTTAGGGTTTAGGGTTTAGGGTTTAGGGTTTAGGGTTTAGGGTTTAGGGTTTAGGGTTTAGGGTTTAGGGTTTAGGGTTTAGGGTTTAGGGTTTAGGGTTTAGGGTTTAGGGTTTAGGGTTTAGGGTTTAGGGTTTAGGGTTTAGGGTTTAGGGTTTAGGGTTTAGGGTTTAGGGTTTAGGGTTTAGGGTTTAGGGTTTAGGGTTTAGGGTTTAGGGTTTAGGGTTTAGGGTTTAGGGTTTAGGGTTTAGGGTTTAGGGTTTAGGGTTTAGGGTTTAGGGTTTAGGGTTTAGGGTTTAGGGTTTAGGGTTTAGGGTTTAGGGTTTAGGGTTTAGGGTTTAGGGTTTAGGGTTTAGGGTTTAGGGTTTAGGGTTTAGGGTTTAGGGTTTAGGGTTTAGGGTTTAGGGTTTAGGGTTTAGGGTTTAGGGTTTAGGGTTTAGGGTTTAGGGTTTAGGGTTTAGGGTTTAGGGTTTAGGGTTTAGGGTTTAGGGTTTAGGGTTTAGGGTTTAGGGTTTAGGGTTTAGGGTTTAGGGTTTAGGGTTTAGGGTTTAGGGTTTAGGGTTTAGGGTTTAGGGTTTAGGGTTTAGGGTTTAGGGTTTAGGGTTTAGGGTTTAGGGTTTAGGGTTTAGGGTTTAGGGTTTAGGGTTTAGGGTTTAGGGTTTAGGGTTTAGGGTTTAGGGTTTAGGGTTTAGGGTTTAGGGTTTAGGGTTTAGGGTTTAGGGTTTAGGGTTTAGGGTTTAGGGTTTAGGGTTTAGGGTTTAGGGTTTAGGGTTTAGGGTTTAGGGTTTAGGGTTTAGGGTTTAGGGTTTAGGGTTTAGGGTTTAGGGTTTAGGGTTTAGGGTTTAGGGTTTAGGGTTTAGGGTTTAGGGTTTAGGGTTTAGGGTTTAGGGTTTAGGGTTTAGGGTTTAGGGTTTAGGGTTTAGGGTTTAGGGTTTAGGGTTTAGGGTTTAGGGTTTAGGGTTTAGGGTTTAGGGTTTAGGGTTTAGGGTTTAGGGTTTAGGGTTTAGGGTTTAGGGTTTAGGGTTTAGGGTTTAGGGTTTAGGGTTTAGGGTTTAGGGTTTAGGGTTTAGGGTTTAGGGTTTAGGGTTTAGGGTTTAGGGTTTAGGGTTTAGGGTTTAGGGTTTAGGGTTTAGGGTTTAGGGTTTAGGGTTTAGGGTTTAGGGTTTAGGGTTTAGGGTTTAGGGTTTAGGGTTTAGGGTTTAGGGTTTAGGGTTTAGGGTTTAGGGTTTAGGGTTTAGGGTTTAGGGTTTAGGGTTTAGGGTTTAGGGTTTAGGGTTTAGGGTTTAGGGTTTAGGGTTTAGGGTTTAGGGTTTAGGGTTTAGGGTTTAGGGTTTAGGGTTTAGGGTTTAGGGTTTAGGGTTTAGGGTTTAGGGTTTAGGGTTTAGGGTTTAGGGTTTAGGGTTTAGGGTTTAGGGTTTAGGGTTTAGGGTTTAGGGTTTAGGGTTTAGGGTTTAGGGTTTAGGGTTTAGGGTTTAGGGTTTAGGGTTTAGGGTTTAGGGTTTAGGGTTTAGGGTTTAGGGTTTAGGGTTTAGGGTTTAGGGTTTAGGGTTTAGGGTTTAGGGTTTAGGGTTTAGGGTTTAGGGTTTAGGGTTTAGGGTTTAGGGTTTAGGGTTTAGGGTTTAGGGTTTAGGGTTTAGGGTTTAGGGTTTAGGGTTTAGGGTTTAGGGTTTAGGGTTTAGGGTTTAGGGTTTAGGGTTTAGGGTTTAGGGTTTAGGGTTTAGGGTTTAGGGTTTAGGGTTTAGGGTTTAGGGTTTAGGGTTTAGGGTTTAGGGTTTAGGGTTTAGGGTTTAGGGTTTAGGGTTTAGGGTTTAGGGTTTAGGGTTTAGGGTTTAGGGTTTAGGGTTTAGGGTTTAGGGTTTAGGGTTTAGGGTTTAGGGTTTAGGGTTTAGGGTTTAGGGTTTAGGGTTTAGGGTTTAGGGTTTAGGGTTTAGGGTTTAGGGTTTAGGGTTTAGGGTTTAGGGTTTAGGGTTTAGGGTTTAGGGTTTAGGGTTTAGGGTTTAGGGTTTAGGGTTTAGGGTTTAGGGTTTAGGGTTTAGGGTTTAGGGTTTAGGGTTTAGGGTTTAGGGTTTAGGGTTTAGGGTTTAGGGTTTAGGGTTTAGGGTTTAGGGTTTAGGGTTTAGGGTTTAGGGTTTAGGGTTTAGGGTTTAGGGTTTAGGGTTTAGGGTTTAGGGTTTAGGGTTTAGGGTTTAGGGTTTAGGGTTTAGGGTTTAGGGTTTAGGGTTTAGGGTTTAGGGTTTAGGGTTTAGGGTTTAGGGTTTAGGGTTTAGGGTTTAGGGTTTAGGGTTTAGGGTTTAGGGTTTAGGGTTTAGGGTTTAGGGTTTAGGGTTTAGGGTTTAGGGTTTAGGGTTTAGGGTTTAGGGTTTAGGGTTTAGGGTTTAGGGTTTAGGGTTTAGGGTTTAGGGTTTAGGGTTTAGGGTTTAGGGTTTAGGGTTTAGGGTTTAGGGTTTAGGGTTTAGGGTTTAGGGTTTAGGGTTTAGGGTTTAGGGTTTAGGGTTTAGGGTTTAGGGTTTAGGGTTTAGGGTTTAGGGTTTAGGGTTTAGGGTTTAGGGTTTAGGGTTTAGGGTTTAGGGTTTAGGGTTTAGGGTTTAGGGTTTAGGGTTTAGGGTTTAGGGTTTAGGGTTTAGGGTTTAGGGTTTAGGGTTTAGGGTTTAGGGTTTAGGGTTTAGGGTTTAGGGTTTAGGGTTTAGGGTTTAGGGTTTAGGGTTTAGGGTTTAGGGTTTAGGGTTTAGGGTTTAGGGTTTAGGGTTTAGGGTTTAGGGTTTAGGGTTTAGGGTTTAGGGTTTAGGGTTTAGGGTTTAGGGTTTAGGGTTTAGGGTTTAGGGTTTAGGGTTTAGGGTTTAGGGTTTAGGGTTTAGGGTTTAGGGTTTAGGGTTTAGGGTTTAGGGTTTAGGGTTTAGGGTTTAGGGTTTAGGGTTTAGGGTTTAGGGTTTAGGGTTTAGGGTTTAGGGTTTAGGGTTTAGGGTTTAGGGTTTAGGGTTTAGGGTTTAGGGTTTAGGGTTTAGGGTTTAGGGTTTAGGGTTTAGGGTTTAGGGTTTAGGGTTTAGGGTTTAGGGTTTAGGGTTTAGGGTTTAGGGTTTAGGGTTTAGGGTTTAGGGTTTAGGGTTTAGGGTTTAGGGTTTAGGGTTTAGGGTTTAGGGTTTAGGGTTTAGGGTTTAGGGTTTAGGGTTTAGGGTTTAGGGTTTAGGGTTTAGGGTTTAGGGTTTAGGGTTTAGGGTTTAGGGTTTTAGGGTTTAGGGTTTAGGGTTTAGGGTTTAGGGTTTAGGGTTTAGGGTTTAGGGTTTAGGGTTTAGGGTTTAGGGTTTAGGGTTTAGGGTTTAGGGTTTAGGGTTTAGGGTTTAGGGTTTAGGGTTTAGGGTTTAGGGTTTAGGGTTTAGGGTTTAGGGTTTAGGGTTTAGGGTTTAGGGTTTAGGGTTTAGGGTTTAGGGTTTTTAGGGTTTAGGGTTTAGGGTTTAGGGTTTAGGGTTTAGGGTTTAGGGTTTAGGGTTTAGGGTTTAGGGTTTAGGGTTTAGGGTTTAGGGTTTAGGGTTTAGGGTTTAGGGTTTAGGGTTTAGGGTTTAGGGTTTAGGGTTTAGGGTTTAGGGTTTAGGGTTTAGGGTTTAGGGTTTAGGGTTTAGGGTTTAGGGTTTAGGGTTTAGGGTTTAGGGTTTAGGGTTTAGGGTTTAGGGTTTAGGGTTTAGGGTTTAGGGTTTAGGGTTTAGGGTTTAGGGTTTAGGGTTTAGGGTTTAGGGTTTAGGGTTTAGGGTTTAGGGTTTAGGGTTTAGGGTTTAGGGTTTAGGGTTTAGGGTTTAGGGTTTAGGGTTTAGGGTTTAGGGTTTAGGGTTTAGGGTTTAGGGTTTAGGGTTTAGGGTTTAGGGTTTAGGGTTTAGGGTTTAGGGTTTAGGGTTTAGGGTTTAGGGTTTAGGGTTTAGGGTTTAGGGTTTAGGGTTTAGGGTTTAGGGTTTAGGGTTTAGGGTTTAGGGTTTAGGGTTTAGGGTTTAGGGTTTAGGGTTTAGGGTTTAGGGTTTAGGGTTTAGGGTTTAGGGTTTAGGGTTTAGGGTTTAGGGTTTAGGGTTTAGGGTTTAGGGTTTAGGGTTTTAGGGTTTAGGGTTTAGGGTTTAGGGTTTAGGGTTTAGGGTTTAGGGTTTAGGGTTTAGGGTTTAGGGTTTAGGGTTTAGGGTTTAGGGTTTAGGGTTTAGGGTTTAGGGTTTAGGGTTTAGGGTTTAGGGTTTAGGGTTTAGGGTTTAGGGTTTAGGGTTTAGGGTTTAGGGTTTAGGGTTTAGGGTTTAGGGTTTAGGGTTTAGGGTTTAGGGTTTAGGGTTTAGGGTTTAGGGTTTAGGGTTTAGGGTTTAGGGTTTAGGGTTTAGGGTTTAGGGTTTAGGGTTTAGGGTTTAGGGTTTAGGGTTTAGGGTTTAGGGTTTAGGGTTTAGGGTTTAGGGTTTAGGGTTTAGGGTTTAGGGTTTAGGGTTTAGGGTTTAGGGTTTAGGGTTTAGGGTTTAGGGTTTAGGGTTTAGGGTTTAGGGTTTAGGGTTTAGGGTTTAGGGTTTAGGGTTTAGGGTTTAGGGTTTAG
This sequence comes from Syzygium jambos, assembly GCA_031216235.1. NCBI lineage: Eukaryota > Viridiplantae > Streptophyta > Magnoliopsida > Myrtales > Myrtaceae > Syzygium > Syzygium jambos. The sequence goes on from CM062230.1 coordinate 33,680,498, forward strand.
GGTTTAGGGTTTAGGGTTTAGGGTTTAGGGTTTAGGGTTTAGGGTTTAGGGTTTAGGGTTTAGGGTTTAGGGTTTAGGGTTTAGGGTTTAGGGTTTAGGGTTTAGGGTTTAGGGTTTAGGGTTTAGGGTTTAGGGTTTAGGGTTTAGGGTTTAGGGTTTAGGGTTTAGGGTTTAGGGTTTAGGGTTTAGGGTTTAGGGTTTAGGGTTTAGGGTTTAGGGTTTAGGGTTTAGGGTTTAGGGTTTAGGGTTTAGGGTTTAGGGTTTAGGGTTTAGGGTTTAGGGTTTAGGGTTTAGGGTTTAGGGTTTAGGGTTTAGGGTTTAGGGTTTAGGGTTTAGGGTTTAGGGTTTAGGGTTTAGGGTTTAGGGTTTAGGGTTTAGGGTTTAGGGTTTAGGGTTTAGGGTTTAGGGTTTAGGGTTTAGGGTTTAGGGTTTAGGGTTTAGGGTTTAGGGTTTAGGGTTTAGGGTTTAGGGTTTAGGGTTTAGGGTTTAGGGTTTAGGGTTTAGGGTTTAGGGTTTAGGGTTTAGGGTTTAGGGTTTAGGGTTTAGGGTTTAGGGTTTAGGGTTTAGGGTTTAGGGTTTAGGGTTTAGGGTTTAGGGTTTAGGGTTTAGGGTTTAGGGTTTAGGGTTTTAGGGTTTAGGGTTTAGGGTTTAGGGTTTAGGGTTTAGGGTTTAGGGTTTAGGGTTTAGGGTTTAGGGTTTAGGGTTTAGGGTTTAGGGTTTAGGGTTTAGGGTTTAGGGTTTAGGGTTTAGGGTTTAGGGTTTAGGGTTTAGGGTTTAGGGTTTAGGGTTTAGGGTTTAGGGTTTAGGGTTTAGGGTTTAGGGTTTAGGGTTTAGGGTTTAGGGTTTAGGGTTTAGGGTTTAGGGTTTAGGGTTTAGGGTTTAGGGTTTAGGGTTTAGGGTTTAGGGTTTAGGGTTTAGGGTTTAGGGTTTAGGGTTTAGGGTTTTAGGGTTTAGGGTTTAGGGTTTAGGGTTTAGGGTTTAGGGTTTAGGGTTTAGGGTTTAGGGTTTAGGGTTTAGGGTTTAGGGTTTAGGGTTTAGGGTTTAGGGTTTAGGGTTTAGGGTTTAGGGTTTAGGGTTTAGGGTTTAGGGTTTAGGGTTTAGGGTTTAGGGTTTAGGGTTTAGGGTTTAGGGTTTAGGGTTTAGGGTTTAGGGTTTAGGGTTTAGGGTTTAGGGTTTAGGGTTTAGGGTTTAGGGTTTAGGGTTTAGGGTTTAGGGTTTAGGGTTTAGGGTTTAGGGTTTAGGGTTTAGGGTTTAGGGTTTAGGGTTTAGGGTTTAGGGTTTAGGGTTTAGGGTTTAGGGTTTAGGGTTTAGGGTTTAGGGTTTAGGGTTTAGGGTTTAGGGTTTAGGGTTTTAGGGTTTAGGGTTTAGGGTTTAGGGTTTAGGGTTTTAGGGTTTAGGGTTTAGGGTTTAGGGTTTAGGGTTTAGGGTTTAGGGTTTAGGGTTTAGGGTTTAGGGTTTAGGGTTTAGGGTTTAGGGTTTAGGGTTTAGGGTTTAGGGTTTAGGGTTTAGGGTTTAGGGTTTAGGGTTTAGGGTTTAGGGTTTAGGGTTTAGGGTTTAGGGTTTAGGGTTTAGGGTTTAGGGTTTTTAGGGTTTTAGGGTTTAGGGTTTAGGGTTTAGGGTTTAGGGTTTAGGGTTTAGGGTTTAGGGTTTAGGGTTTAGGGTTTAGGGTTTAGGGTTTAGGGTTTAGGGTTTAGGGTTTAGGGTTTAGGGTTTAGGGTTTAGGGTTTAGGGTTTAGGGTTTAGGGTTTAGGGTTTAGGGTTTAGGGTTTAGGGTTTAGGGTTTAGGGTTTAGGGTTTAGGGTTTAGGGTTTAGGGTTTAGGGTTTAGGGTTTAGGGTTTAGGGTTTAGGGTTTAGGGTTTAGGGTTTAGGGTTTAGGGTTTAGGGTTTAGGGTTTAGGGTTTAGGGTTTAGGGTTTAGGGTTTAGGGTTTAGGGTTTAGGGTTTAGGGTTTAGGGTTTAGGGTTTAGGGTTTAGGGTTTAGGGTTTAGGGTTTAGGGTTTAGGGTTTAGGGTTTAGGGTTTAGGGTTTAGGGTTTAGGGTTTAGGGTTTAGGGTTTAGGGTTTAGGGTTTAGGGTTTAGGGTTTAGGGTTTAGGGTTTAGGGTTTAGGGTTTAGGGTTTAGGGTTTAGGGTTTAGGGTTTAGGGTTTAGGGTTTAGGGTTTAGGGTTTAGGGTTTAGGGTTTAGGGTTTAGGGTTTAGGGTTTAGGGTTTAGGGTTTAGGGTTTAGGGTTTAGGGTTTAGGGTTTAGGGTTTAGGGTTTAGGGTTTAGGGTTTAGGGTTTAGGGTTTAGGGTTTAGGGTTTAGGGTTTAGGGTTTAGGGTTTAGGGTTTAGGGTTTAGGGTTTAGGGTTTAGGGTTTAGGGTTTAGGGTTTAGGGTTTAGGGTTTAGGGTTTAGGGTTTAGGGTTTAGGGTTTAGGGTTTAGGGTTTAGGGTTTAGGGTTTAGGGTTTAGGGTTTAGGGTTTAGGGTTTAGGGTTTAGGGTTTAGGGTTTAGGGTTTAGGGTTTAGGGTTTAGGGTTTAGGGTTTAGGGTTTAGGGTTTAGGGTTTAGGGTTTAGGGTTTAGGGTTTAGGGTTTAGGGTTTAGGGTTTAGGGTTTAGGGTTTAGGGTTTAGGGTTTAGGGTTTAGGGTTTAGGGTTTAGGGTTTAGGGTTTAGGGTTTAGGGTTTAGGGTTTAGGGTTTAGGGTTTAGGGTTTAGGGTTTAGGGTTTAGGGTTTAGGGTTTAGGGTTTAGGGTTTAGGGTTTAGGGTTTAGGGTTTAGGGTTTAGGGTTTAGGGTTTAGGGTTTAGGGTTTAGGGTTTAGGGTTTAGGGTTTAGGGTTTAGGGTTTAGGGTTTTAGGGTTTAGGGTTTAGGGTTTAGGGTTTAGGGTTTAGGGTTTAGGGTTTAGGGTTTAGGGTTTAGGGTTTAGGGTTTAGGGTTTAGGGTTTAGGGTTTAGGGTTTAGGGTTTAGGGTTTTAGGGTTTAGGGTTTAGGGTTTAGGGTTTAGGGTTTAGGGTTTAGGGTTTAGGGTTTAGGGTTTAGGGTTTAGGGTTTAGGGTTTAGGGTTTAGGGTTTAGGGTTTAGGGTTTAGGGTTTAGGGTTTAGGGTTTAGGGTTTAGGGTTTAGGGTTTAGGGTTTAGGGTTTAGGGTTTAGGGTTTAGGGTTTAGGGTTTTAGGGTTTAGGGTTTAGGGTTTAGGGTTTAGGGTTTAGGGTTTAGGGTTTAGGGTTTAGGGTTTAGGGTTTAGGGTTTAGGGTTTAGGGTTTAGGGTTTAGGGTTTAGGGTTTAGGGTTTAGGGTTTAGGGTTTAGGGTTTAGGGTTTAGGGTTTAGGGTTTAGGGTTTAGGGTTTAGGGTTTAGGGTTTAGGGTTTAGGGTTTAGGGTTTAGGGTTTTAGGGTTTAGGGTTTAGGGTTTAGGGTTTAGGGTTTTAGGGTTTAGGGTTTAGGGTTTAGGGTTTAGGGTTTAGGGTTTAGGGTTTAGGGTTTAGGGTTTAGGGTTTAGGGTTTAGGGTTTAGGGTTTAGGGTTTTAGGGTTTAGGGTTTAGGGTTTAGGGTTTAGGGTTTTAGGGTTTAGGGTTTAGGGTTTAGGGTTTAGGGTTTTAGGGTTTAGGGTTTAGGGTTTAGGGTTTAGGGTTTTAGGGTTTAGGGTTTAGGGTTTAGGGTTTAGGGTTTAGGGTTTAGGGTTTAGGGTTTAGGGTTTAGGGTTTTAGGGTTTAGGGTTTAGGGTTTAGGGTTTAGGGTTTAGGGTTTAGGGTTTTAGGGTTTAGGGTTTAGGGTTTTAGGGTTTAGGGTTTAGGGTTTAGGGTTTAGGGTTTAGGGTTTAGGGTTTAGGGTTTAGGGTTTAGGGTTTAGGGTTTAGGGTTTAGGGTTTAGGGTTTAGGGTTTAGGGTTTAGGGTTTAGGGTTTAGGGTTTAGGGTTTAGGGTTTAGGGTTTAGGGTTTAGGGTTTAGGGTTTAGGGTTTAGGGTTTTTAGGGTTTAGGGTTTTTAGGGTTTAGGGTTTAGGGTTTAGGGTTTAGGGTTTAGGGTTTAGGGTTTAGGGTTTAGGGTTTAGGGTTTTAGGGTTTAGGGTTTAGGGTTTAGGGTTTAGGGTTTAGGGTTTAGGGTTTAGGGTTTAGGGTTTAGGGTTTAGGGTTTAGGGTTTAGGGTTTAGGGTTTAGGGTTTAGGGTTTAGGGTTTAGGGTTTAGGGTTTAGGGTTTAGGGTTTAGGGTTTAGGGTTTAGGGTTTAGGGTTTAGGGTTTAGGGTTTAGGGTTTAGGGTTTAGGGTTTAGGGTTTAGGGTTTAGGGTTTAGGGTTTTAGGGTTTAGGGTTTAGGGTTTAGGGTTTAGGGTTTAGGGTTTAGGGTTTAGGGTTTAGGGTTTAGGGTTTAGGGTTTAGGGTTTAGGGTTTAGGGTTTTAGGGTTTAGGGTTTAGGGTTTAGGGTTTAGGGTTTAGGGTTTAGGGTTTAGGGTTTAGGGTTTAGGGTTTAGGGTTTAGGGTTTAGGGTTTAGGGTTTAGGGTTTAGGGTTTAGGGTTTAGGGTTTAGGGTTTAGGGTTTAGGGTTTAGGGTTTAGGGTTTAGGGTTTAGGGTTTAGGGTTTAGGGTTTAGGGTTTAGGGTTTAGGGTTTAGGGTTTAGGGTTTAGGGTTTAGGGTTTAGGGTTTAGGGTTTAGGGTTTAGGGTTTAGGGTTTAGGGTTTAGGGTTTAGGGTTTAGGGTTTAGGGTTTAGGGTTTAGGGTTTAGGGTTTAGGGTTTAGGGTTTAGGGTTTAGGGTTTAGGGTTTAGGGTTTAGGGTTTAGGGTTTAGGGTTTAGGGTTTAGGGTTTAGGGTTTAGGGTTTAGGGTTTAGGGTTTAGGGTTTAGGGTTTAGGGTTTAGGGTTTAGGGTTTAGGGTTTAGGGTTTAGGGTTTAGGGTTTAGGGTTTAGGGTTTAGGGTTTAGGGTTTAGGGTTTAGGGTTTAGGGTTTAGGGTTTAGGGTTTAGGGTTTAGGGTTTAGGGTTTAG
>CM062230.1:33690451-33694566 GCA_031216235.1 Syzygium jambos
AGGGTTTAGGGTTTAGGGTTTAGGGTTTAGGGTTTAGGGTTTAGGGTTTAGGGTTTAGGGTTTAGGGTTTAGGGTTTAGGGTTTAGGGTTTAGGGTTTAGGGTTTAGGGTTTAGGGTTTAGGGTTTAGGGTTTAGGGTTTAGGGTTTAGGGTTTAGGGTTTAGGGTTTAGGGTTTAGGGTTTAGGGTTTAGGGTTTAGGGTTTAGGGTTTAGGGTTTAGGGTTTAGGGTTTAGGGTTTAGGGTTTAGGGTTTAGGGTTTAGGGTTTAGGGTTTAGGGTTTAGGGTTTAGGGTTTAGGGTTTAGGGTTTAGGGTTTAGGGTTTAGGGTTTAGGGTTTAGGGTTTAGGGTTTAGGGTTTAGGGTTTAGGGTTTAGGGTTTAGGGTTTAGGGTTTAGGGTTTAGGGTTTAGGGTTTAGGGTTTAGGGTTTAGGGTTTAGGGTTTAGGGTTTAGGGTTTAGGGTTTAGGGTTTAGGGTTTAGGGTTTAGGGTTTAGGGTTTAGGGTTTAGGGTTTAGGGTTTAGGGTTTAGGGTTTAGGGTTTAGGGTTTAGGGTTTAGGGTTTAGGGTTTAGGGTTTAGGGTTTAGGGTTTAGGGTTTAGGGTTTAGGGTTTAGGGTTTAGGGTTTAGGGTTTAGGGTTTAGGGTTTAGGGTTTAGGGTTTAGGGTTTAGGGTTTAGGGTTTAGGGTTTAGGGTTTAGGGTTTAGGGTTTAGGGTTTAGGGTTTAGGGTTTAGGGTTTAGGGTTTAGGGTTTAGGGTTTAGGGTTTAGGGTTTAGGGTTTAGGGTTTAGGGTTTAGGGTTTAGGGTTTAGGGTTTAGGGTTTAGGGTTTAGGGTTTAGGGTTTAGGGTTTAGGGTTTAGGGTTTAGGGTTTAGGGTTTAGGGTTTAGGGTTTAGGGTTTAGGGTTTAGGGTTTAGGGTTTAGGGTTTAGGGTTTAGGGTTTAGGGTTTAGGGTTTAGGGTTTAGGGTTTAGGGTTTAGGGTTTAGGGTTTAGGGTTTAGGGTTTAGGGTTTAGGGTTTAGGGTTTAGGGTTTAGGGTTTAGGGTTTAGGGTTTAGGGTTTAGGGTTTAGGGTTTAGGGTTTAGGGTTTAGGGTTTAGGGTTTAGGGTTTAGGGTTTAGGGTTTAGGGTTTAGGGTTTAGGGTTTAGGGTTTAGGGTTTAGGGTTTAGGGTTTAGGGTTTAGGGTTTAGGGTTTAGGGTTTAGGGTTTAGGGTTTAGGGTTTAGGGTTTAGGGTTTAGGGTTTAGGGTTTAGGGTTTAGGGTTTAGGGTTTAGGGTTTAGGGTTTAGGGTTTAGGGTTTAGGGTTTAGGGTTTAGGGTTTAGGGTTTAGGGTTTAGGGTTTAGGGTTTAGGGTTTAGGGTTTAGGGTTTAGGGTTTAGGGTTTAGGGTTTAGGGTTTAGGGTTTAGGGTTTAGGGTTTAGGGTTTAGGGTTTAGGGTTTAGGGTTTAGGGTTTAGGGTTTAGGGTTTAGGGTTTAGGGTTTAGGGTTTAGGGTTTAGGGTTTAGGGTTTAGGGTTTAGGGTTTAGGGTTTAGGGTTTAGGGTTTAGGGTTTAGGGTTTAGGGTTTAGGGTTTAGGGTTTAGGGTTTAGGGTTTAGGGTTTAGGGTTTAGGGTTTAGGGTTTAGGGTTTAGGGTTTAGGGTTTAGGGTTTAGGGTTTAGGGTTTAGGGTTTAGGGTTTAGGGTTTAGGGTTTAGGGTTTAGGGTTTAGGGTTTAGGGTTTAGGGTTTAGGGTTTAGGGTTTAGGGTTTAGGGTTTAGGGTTTAGGGTTTAGGGTTTAGGGTTTAGGGTTTAGGGTTTAGGGTTTAGGGTTTAGGGTTTAGGGTTTAGGGTTTAGGGTTTAGGGTTTAGGGTTTAGGGTTTAGGGTTTAGGGTTTAGGGTTTAGGGTTTAGGGTTTAGGGTTTAGGGTTTAGGGTTTAGGGTTTAGGGTTTAGGGTTTAGGGTTTAGGGTTTAGGGTTTAGGGTTTAGGGTTTAGGGTTTAGGGTTTAGGGTTTAGGGTTTAGGGTTTAGGGTTTAGGGTTTAGGGTTTAGGGTTTAGGGTTTAGGGTTTAGGGTTTAGGGTTTAGGGTTTAGGGTTTAGGGTTTAGGGTTTAGGGTTTAGGGTTTAGGGTTTAGGGTTTAGGGTTTAGGGTTTAGGGTTTAGGGTTTAGGGTTTAGGGTTTAGGGTTTAGGGTTTAGGGTTTAGGGTTTAGGGTTTAGGGTTTAGGGTTTAGGGTTTAGGGTTTAGGGTTTAGGGTTTAGGGTTTAGGGTTTAGGGTTTAGGGTTTAGGGTTTAGGGTTTAGGGTTTAGGGTTTAGGGTTTAGGGTTTAGGGTTTAGGGTTTAGGGTTTAGGGTTTAGGGTTTAGGGTTTAGGGTTTAGGGTTTAGGGTTTAGGGTTTAGGGTTTAGGGTTTAGGGTTTAGGGTTTAGGGTTTAGGGTTTAGGGTTTAGGGTTTAGGGTTTAGGGTTTAGGGTTTAGGGTTTAGGGTTTAGGGTTTAGGGTTTAGGGTTTAGGGTTTAGGGTTTAGGGTTTAGGGTTTAGGGTTTAGGGTTTAGGGTTTAGGGTTTAGGGTTTAGGGTTTAGGGTTTAGGGTTTAGGGTTTAGGGTTTAGGGTTTAGGGTTTAGGGTTTAGGGTTTAGGGTTTAGGGTTTAGGGTTTAGGGTTTAGGGTTTAGGGTTTAGGGTTTAGGGTTTAGGGTTTAGGGTTTAGGGTTTAGGGTTTAGGGTTTAGGGTTTAGGGTTTAGGGTTTAGGGTTTAGGGTTTAGGGTTTAGGGTTTAGGGTTTAGGGTTTAGGGTTTAGGGTTTAGGGTTTAGGGTTTAGGGTTTAGGGTTTAGGGTTTAGGGTTTAGGGTTTAGGGTTTAGGGTTTAGGGGTTTAGGGTTTAGGGTTTAGGGTTTAGGGTTTAGGGTTTAGGGTTTAGGGTTTAGGGTTTAGGGTTTAGGGTTTAGGGTTTAGGGTTTAGGGTTTAGGGTTTAGGGTTTAGGGTTTAGGGTTTAGGGTTTAGGGTTTAGGGTTTAGGGTTTAGGGTTTAGGGTTTAGGGTTTAGGGTTTAGGGTTTAGGGTTTAGGGTTTAGGGTTTAGGGTTTAGGGTTTAGGGTTTAGGGTTTAGGGTTTAGGGTTTAGGGTTTAGGGTTTAGGGTTTAGGGTTTAGGGTTTAGGGTTTAGGGTTTAGGGTTTAGGGTTTAGGGTTTAGGGTTTAGGGTTTAGGGTTTAGGGTTTAGGGTTTAGGGTTTAGGGTTTAGGGTTTAGGGTTTAGGGTTTAGGGTTTAGGGTTTAGGGTTTAGGGTTTAGGGTTTAGGGTTTAGGGTTTAGGGTTTAGGGTTTAGGGTTTAGGGTTTAGGGTTTAGGGTTTAGGGTTTAGGGTTTAGGGTTTAGGGTTTAGGGTTTAGGGTTTAGGGTTTAGGGTTTAGGGTTTAGGGTTTAGGGTTTAGGGTTTAGGGTTTAGGGTTTAGGGTTTAGGGTTTAGGGTTTAGGGTTTAGGGTTTAGGGTTTAGGGTTTAGGGTTTAGGGTTTAGGGTTTAGGGTTTAGGGTTTAGGGTTTAGGGTTTAGGGTTTAGGGTTTAGGGTTTAGGGTTTAGGGTTTAGGGTTTAGGGTTTAGGGTTTAGGGTTTAGGGTTTAGGGTTTAGGGTTTAGGGTTTAGGGTTTAGGGTTTAGGGTTTAGGGTTTAGGGTTTAGGGTTTAGGGTTTAGGGTTTAGGGTTTAGGGTTTAGGGTTTAGGGTTTAGGGTTTAGGGTTTAGGGTTTAGGGTTTAGGGTTTAGGGTTTAGGGTTTAGGGTTTAGGGTTTAGGGTTTAGGGTTTAGGGTTTAGGGTTTAGGGTTTAGGGTTTAGGGTTTAGGGTTTAGGGTTTAGGGTTTAGGGTTTAGGGTTTAGGGTTTAGGGTTTAGGGTTTAGGGTTTAGGGTTTAGGGTTTAGGGTTTAGGGTTTAGGGTTTAGGGTTTAGGGTTTAGGGTTTAGGGTTTAGGGTTTAGGGTTTAGGGTTTAGGGTTTAGGGTTTAGGGTTTAGGGTTTAGGGTTTAGGGTTTAGGGTTTAGGGTTTAGGGTTTAGGGTTTAGGGTTTAGGGTTTAGGGTTTAGGGTTTAGGGTTTAGGGTTTAGGGTTTAGGGTTTAGGGTTTAGGGTTTAGGGTTTAGGGTTTAGGGT